>MU760159.1:116733-134098 GCA_026770625.1 Nicotiana glauca
GAGGTCGTTTACTCAAAATTCCAATCCTAGTTCATTCTTTCAACTTTAAGCTTCTCGAATGAGAATTTTTCATTTAAATTTAACTCCGATCTTCCTGAATTTAAATTCCAACCATGCGAACAAGTCACAATACCTGAAATGAAGTTTCTCATGGCCTCAGACTGCTGAACGACGCGCTAGGGCTCAAAACGACCGGTCGGGTCATTGCATTCTCTCCCACTTAAATATACGTTCGTCCTCGAACGTGCTGAGAACTACACTGGAGTAGTCTGAAAATCACTATTTAGCGCCTCAAGCACCTTCACGTGCTATCACAACTCAGCTGAGCACATTATCTCGATAAATTATGAAGATATTCCCTTTTTATTCGAGAAAATAAGCCTTAGAGCCCGATTCAACATCCGAAATTCTATACCAGGCCTGTTTCCAACATACGATCACTGTATCAATCGCTATACGCTGTACTCAAACATGACTGCATAACTCTGCTAAATTCACACTTTATATCCCTTTACTCATAAGGCCACAATAACATTTCTGTTTGAATTAATCGAAATTCCACGAATCCGATGCTCCCATTACACCTCATGACCTACATAGGTCTTACACTAACTATTACAATACCGCCACAATGGATGAGATGCTGAAATTCATAATCAACTGCCGAGTAAACCAATCATCGAGTCTATACTTCTGACAGGAAACATTACTACATTCTGAACCAAATAATGATCTTCGCTCCTTAATATACTCCGTATAATCAGATTGCACTGATCCTAAATCCCACAATCTCATCTTACCCAGTACGAACTGCTCAGGCAATAAGCCACTCTGAATGCGATCACAAGTCTCATATGAAGCCACAATGTGCCAATAGGCCACCAATTCGAACACAACACAAATGGAAATCGAACTCTGGAAGGAATTACCTAACCCCCGCACTAATATGGACTTTCTTTAAAAGATAGGAAGTGAGACACACAAAGAAATAGCATATGGAAAAACCAGACTCGACATCACACTGTTGCAGCGCGCAACCCGATCTAAATAACATACCCATGGCGGCGTGCCACCCGATCCACACATAGAACTCCCATGAGGAGATTGCATTTCGAGCTAAATCTGCTCATTACAATAAAAATATCAAATCTCGATTGCAAGCATGCTAAGTGCATAATACCATTCCCGAGAAAACACATAGCGCTATAGGCTACAAAACGCAAGCACAACTGAGGTGCGATACAAAATCTAAATCTCAAGAGCCATCCTGCTCACCTAACATCATCGCAACGCGGAACCTCAACACATACACAATTTCTCAGGCCGTCTCAAAACTCACACGGTGCAATGCATCACTACCTAGGATAGCCGATGACAAAATAACACCTCGACTGTTCCTCTATAGGGAACGCTCGCTGAAATGAACACAACTGGCCTGATACAAAGCCCTATTCACAAATAAATCCATCCACCGATCTTAAGCCGATCCTGAACATATCAAATTAAGCCAATGACCTTTCAAAGGTCCATACAATATTTCCTTCTTCTCATAACACGCGAGAACAACCGTCATAACCGGAGCAAACCTCCTCGGTTCATAACCCAATAAACAAGGTGCCCTCCAGGCATAAATTTTCAAGGCAATGATATTATCCAAATTCCTCTTACTTGATTTAAATCTTTAGTCAAACAAGTGGCTACATGCCACACTGGTACACTCTTCCCGTGGAACACGTTCCCACAATCTTCCGAAATAAATAACGGGTCCGCACATCTAAACCATCGGACGCATTAACGCTGAAAAGCGATCCAGAATCCTTAACCAGGATGCAAAACCTCTTCCTTAACAACTCGATCTCAGGTGACGCTAAGGACAAATTCCAATTTACTCTAATCATTCAAACCTTTCCTTGCTCATCCGAGCCCGTGACATCCTTGTCAACACTGAACTGCAACCTTGATCCTCACTTCGTATTCCCATGCTACTCACTACACCCAACTTGCCAACATACGATAGAACATGATTTTTTCATCATAACTCCGAAATCATTAATATTTTAACACTTCAGCATAAACGAACCTTCCACTTAACTCACTTCAGGAGAATCATAGCAATACACAGGAAATTTTCCATAACCGCAGAATGTGCAAATCCACAAGTAGTGGTCCAAGCCACCATAGCCCTTCCGGAATCTGCTTCCACATAACAAGCCACAACAGTAGAATGCCCCTGATAAATCATCAATCACGGCAGACGACATGCCTCACACATACCCTTACAATTCATACATGTAACTTGACCTCGCGGACCGAACTGATCACTGGCCCCAATATGCCAATTCAACTATGGCTAATCAATTTACCTTCTTCCAATTCCTCCTTATTTGCCTTAAAAATAAGACTAAATCCATTCAACACATAACATACTCCATCTACACTCACCCCGAGTGTCCTTGAATCACGAGACCAGGCCATCTCAAATCCCACGAACTATTTCATATCTTTTAGATGATACATCACAAGTCAAAACTTCAAAGAACATTCAGGGAACCTTCTCATAAGCTGCTACAAAGCTTGATTCTTAGTTGTACTTATAGGCTCGAAATCATCGGGCACCACACTTTAACTTCTGAATTCACCGGGACCATTATTGAGAACCACCCGCTCTGACTTGGTCCCGAACATAACTCACTCCATAAAACTTATAGCACACGAATACTCTCTCGGCGAGGCACCTGGCGAAAATCACTTTCTCTGAAACTTGTATCCATACAAGGCATATATCCTGAACCTTTTGCCAAGTACGGACATGAGCCAATAAGGCTAACCATCACATGCCTCCAATAATTCATTTGCTCGAATTACCACTTATGGTCTTTTCTCATCGCTGAAATAATCCATCAATCTGCGAATAACCAGAAATCACGCAAGTAGTTAATCATACATCCCAATCACAAGCGGTGGGACTCTCCTACTTAGCTTGAAGCCATCATTTCACCATTCTTGAGTTCGCCCGACTCTCTGTATAATTTCATCATTTCACCATTTCCTCAAAATCTTCCTGTACATCCCCATATTTCATATTTTGAGACATCATCCACATTCGCACGACCGATCTCTTTGTTGAACAGCCAATATAATTCTTTGCAGAAGCTTTGCCGACCACGTGACCACTAACCTGCGCACGGGGAATAACCCACCTAGGGGAATCACCTCCCGAAATCTTCCCATGCCGCTGCACGGGGTACGTTCACTATGACACCAATAGCCCATCTTGAGTCCGAGCTCACCTTCCAGCTGCACAAGTCCATTCGCTCCTCGCGGACATCAGTTAAATGTGCGGCAACATCCTCCCAATTTTAGGGTTATGCTGCACCCTTCTCCATTTCAAGCAGCTCCTTTCCACCATATCAATCTTCTGCTGCATAATAGCCCATACTTCACATCATACCCGCAGGCTTCAACCACCAATCATTAAAATCCCCCCAATTCGATCCAAACTCTCTTTAGGCGCATAGTCATCCTACTACCAAGCCCATATGCAACACCCACCACTCTACCACTTTGGCGGAACTCATCTCTTTAAGTAACCACTCGACCTTGTTCCTCATACTTGGCCTTCCAGAAGTTTTAAACGCCACCTGGCACTTCCCACATGCCCTTCCTCATACTTTATTGCTCAATTGCTGCCTTAAATGAAATCTATCTTCGCGGCACTTGAATCCACCATTGCTGCTAACTTTAAACCTTTCCAAAGGTCATTTTTATCGAGCCGTCAATATTAGAAATTCTGATTCGATCTTAAACCACCACATCATGCGATGTCTGGCAGTTGTACCTCCAATATTATTTCACAATCTCCTGCCATAAAGGCAAATTGTAGTAGATTATAGCACTGGCAAGCTTAAAACATTCAATTAGGACAACAGCACCCCCGTATAAAGGAGAACTCCATCGTGTTTGCAATTACCATGCCTCAGTACTTCCACCAGCCCACACCTGACCATCCTCAGTTCGTTTGACTTTCCCCTGCCGGGAATAAAATACTGAATCCCTTGATTACACACTGAGTAAACCTCCCTTCAATTCATTCACTGCCCGACCCGTGGGCAAACATCCCACCATCACAACAACACTGCGGAATAACTGCTTATAAGCATCATGGCAACCTGTGCGTAGCCTGAAGGCTCTTAGAAGTTCTGTTACTGAGCTGAAACAATAGAATATCCTTCCAAAGCGCAACTATAATAGTCCAATCAACTATACCGGAAAAATTATCCCGCACCATATTTGTAGTGCCACTGCAATCCTTCAACTTTTGATTTATAACAAGCGCTCGCGTCGCGTAAGATTGAGTGGGAAGGAATCAAAGGCATAAGCCTCAAAGGAATCAAACCGCACGATAAGGATATCAAGAAGGGAAGTACTCCTAATAGCCCTGTAGACTCCCGAGGATAAGTACAGACGTCACCGTACCGATCCGTGAGACTCTACTAGACTTGCTCATGACTCGTGAGACCGACGAGAACCTAGTGCTCTGATACCATGCTGTCACGACCCAAAATCCACTAAGGGTCGTGGTGGCGCCGGACACCTCTGTCAGGCCAGCCAACTAACTTATCAATTAATTCCTCTTTTAATACTTTTGAACATCCGAGGTTTTTCCTCCCATTTATTATAAATAAAAGTCCACTATTATAATTCCAATTTAAATGATAACAATTAGTACAAATCCATTGTAAACCATCCCAGAAACCCGGTGTCACAAGTACATGAGCGACTACTGATAGGGGAAATAAAATACAACATCCGCCCGGAATACAGTGGGCAAAAAGTAAATACAGTACATTGGAAGGAACTACTCTAGCTGCGGTTGCCTCAATGATGCAGCTCATCTAGTTCCAGCGTCATCCATGCTGCTATGCCCAATAGGCTGCTAGAGGTATATATACCTGTGCAACAAAAATGCACAGAAGTGTAGTATAAGTACGTAATCAACGTGTACTCAGTGAGTGTCTCGCCTAATCCCGAAGGGGTAGAGACGAGATGGTCAACTTTGACACACTCTAATGGTCCAACGGTTATTTATTCTCAATATACATATCAAACAGTGGATTTATTTTCTAACATGATTTTTATCCAGATAGAGGGAACAAGTAAACATATAATTCTTTCATAGGAAATTTTCCAAGATTTCTTTTCATTATTAACAAGATGATCCTGAGCCAGAGTGACGCATGTAACAACTTAAATAAGTCCAGGCAATACAAGCATGCGCAAATCATACCGAGGCGACGACCCGATCTAACAGAAATAAAAGTGCACTTGCCGAGGGTCGACAACGCGCCTATAGACGCATCTATTAATTTTCCGAGGCGTTCGGCCTGGTCCAAAATAAACACACACAGACAGACAATCAGCCAAAAATTTAACGTGGAACACTTATCCAAGAAAGGCCAATTCTCTTTAATAATTTGGGAAAACGAAGCTTAAGTCCCTTTAGAAATCCATTTATTAATTAATGTGATTTATTATTACCCCACTCGCGAATCTTCCATGCAACACGGGTATACGTAAGATACATGCTCAAATAGTCAATTAGAATTTTATCGAGGAGTAATTATCCAAATAAGAAAATTGTCAGTTTAACATTTCAGGAAATGATGTTTAATCTCTTTTTAAATTCGTGTACTAATCAAAGGTGATTTAAACAATCCAAGTCATCAATGAGTTCATAATTTACTCAAGTATAACATGCTTTTGGGTCCTAGACTACCCGGACAATAACATAATAGTAGCTACGCACGGACTCTCGTCACCTCGTGCGTACGTAGCCCCCACAAATTGGAGCACATAACCAATTTAACTCACCTATGGGGTAAATTCCCCCTCACAATATTAGAAAGGAGACTCACCTCGCTCCGAGGATCCAAAGCCGGCATTCTACATCTTCCGAAGACTCCAATTGAAGCACCACGCTCCAAGACTAGCCAATGAATACGCAAATCCATTACTATATGCTCCAATATTTATTACAAACTAATTTATAGCAATTCCTATCCCCGGATGGAAAGTTGACCAAAACGCCCTCGGGCCCACGTGCCCGGAATCCAAAACTTTTCGAAGATAAAGTTCATCCATAACCTTAGGAACTCAAATATATTATTTTCTCTTAATTCCATACTCAAATCGTGGCTAAAATCCAAGATTATAATTTTCTAGGTTTCCCACCAAAACCCCAATTTTTTATACTAATTTTCCTATCTAAATTCATGTATAAACCTTGTATTTAACTCAAAGCTAGCATAAACTACTTACCTCATGACAAGTGACGAAAATGGAATCCCCAAGCTGCTCCCCATCGACTCCAATGGAAGAAAAATGGGGTTGAAATGAACTCAACCCCGAACTTAAAACATCCTCACTGCCCCAACTGCTTCCGCTTCTACGGCATTTTGTCCGCTTCTGAGACTTTTAGCCACTTTTGCGGCTTGGGCTAAAGGGGTGCGGACCGCTTCTGCGGTCTAGGGGCCGCTTAAGCGGAACCGCTTCTGCGGTCCCTGGGCCGCTTCTGCGATACCTGGGCTGCTCTACGCCAGCCACTTCTGCGGCTTCTCCTTCGCTTCTGCGGGGCTGCTTCTGCGGTCCCAAATGCACAGAAGCGGAAATACCAGAAGCAGCAGCCCCCAGCCTTCTCAAAAATCAAATTTTGATCTGATAACCACCCGAAACTCACCCGAGGCCCCCGGGACCCCAACCAATCATACCAACCAGTCCCAAAACACATTACGGACTTGCTCGAGGCCTCAAATCATATCAATCAATGCTAAAATTATCAATCGACCTCCAATCCAAGCTTAATGAACTTTGAACTTTTCAACTTCTATTTCCGATGATTAAACCTATCAAATCACATCCGATTGACCTCAAATTTTGCACACAAGTCATATTTGACATTACAGACCTACTCCAACTTTCGAAATTGGATTCCGACCCCGATATCAAAAAGTCAACCTCCGGTCAAACTTCTTAAAAACCTTCAAATTCTAACTTTAGCCAGATTTCTCCAAAAGGACCTACGGACCTCCGAATTCACTTCCGATTGCGTTCCCAACCCCAGAATCACCATACGGAGCTATTCCCAGACTCGGAATCCCAAACGGACAACGATAACACTGAAATGCACTCCAAGCCAAACTTAAAAAATTCCTTCAAAAATGCTAACTTCCACAATGGGCACAAAACGCTCCCAGGTTATCCAAAACACAATCCGGGCATACACCTAAGTCCGAAATCATCATACGAACCTACTGGAACTTCAGATCTTGATTTCGAGGTCGTTTACTCAAAATTCCAATCCTAGTTCATTCTTTCAACTTTAAGCTTCTCGAATGAGAATTTTTCATTTAAATTTAACTTCGATATTCCTGAATTTAAATTCCAACCATGTGAACAAGTCACAATACCTGAAATGAAGCTGCTCATGGCCTTAGACTGCTAAACGACGCGCTAGGGCTCAAAATGACCGGTCGGGTCGTTACACCTTCAAATTTCTATCTTTAGCCAAATGTCTCCAAAATGACCCACGGACCTCCGAATTCACTTCCGATCACGCTCCCAACACTAGAATTACCATACGGAGCTACTCCAGACTCAAAATCCCAAACAGACATCGATAACACTGAAATGCACTTCAACCTAAACTTATGAAATTTCTTTCAAAATGCTAACTTCCAAAATAGGTGCCAAAATACTCCCGGGTTATCCAAAACCCGATTCGGGCATACGCCTAAGTCCAAAATCATCATACGAACCTACTGGAACCCTCAAACCAATTTCGAGGTCATTTACTCACAAATCTTCCTAGTTAATTCTTTCAACTTAAAGCCTCTATAATGAGAATTCTCTTTCCAAATCAACTCCGAACTTCCCAAAATTCAATTCCGACCACAAGTACAAGTCATAATACCTGAAATGGAGCTGCTCATGGCTTCAAACTGTTGAACAGTGCGCTAGAGCTTAAAACAATTGGTCGGGTCGTTACATTCTCTCCCACTTAAACGTACGTTCGTCCTCGAACGTGCTAAGAAATGTGCTGGGTTTTTCCAAAATCACTGTTTAACGCCTTGAGCACCTACCTGTGCTACCACAACTCAGCTGGGCAACCTAGCTCGATCAATCTGAAGATATCCTTATCCACTTAGCAAGTAAGACTTAGAGCCCAATTCCAACATCCAGAATTCTCTTCCAGGCCTGTTCCAACATACGCCCACCGTATCAATAACTACACGTAGCACCAAAACATGACAACTGAATTCACAACTTGCATCACTTTACTCACAGGACCACAATAACATTCCTTGATCCAATAAATCAAAATTCCACGAATCTGATGCTCCCATTGCACCTCGTGACTTTACATAGGTCTTGCTCTAACTCTTACAATACCGCCACGATGGAAGAGATGTGTAGAAATTCATAACTGACTGTTGAATCAACAAATCATTGGGTCTATATTCCAGACAAGAACCCTCACCTCATTCTGAACCCAATAATGGTCTTTGCTCTTTAATATACTTCATATAACCAGATTGCACTGATCCTAAACCTAATGATCTCGTCTCACCCAGTATGAACTACTCAGGCAATAAGCCACCCCGAACATGATCAAAAAGTGTCATATGATGCCACAACGTGCCAATAGGCCACCAATTCAAACAGGATACGAAGGGAAATAAACTTTAGAAGGAACTACTCGACTCGTGCAACTAATTTGAACTTCCCTCAGAAAATGGGAAACAAATACACATAAGATGAAGTATGAAAACTGTATTCAACATCACACTGTTGCGGCGCTCAACCCGATCCAAGTAACATACCCATGGCGACGTGCCACTCGATCCACTCATAACACTCACCTAAGGAGATGCACATCGAGCTAAATTGCTTATTACCATAAAATACCGAATATCGGTCACAAGCACGCTAAGTGCATAATACGCTCACTGAGGGGACATATAACACTATGAGCTATAAAACTCAAGCACAACTGAGGTACCATATATGATCTGAATCTCAAGAGACATTTTTCTCTTGAGATCGAAACTTCTTTCCTGCTTACCTGAGCTCGTGACAACCTCGTCAACACCGAACTGCAACCTTGATCTTCACTTCAAATTCCATACCACTAATAGATTAATACTTTATCATGTAATTTTTTTTATTTAACTCACTTCAGGAGAACCATAGCAACACTCAGGTGAATTCTCATAACCGTAAAATATGCAAATCTCTAAGTAGTGGTCTGAGCCACCATAGCCCTTCCAGGATCCGCCTACACATAACAGGCCATAATAGAAGCATACTTCTTAATAACATCAACTACGACGGCCGACAGGCCTCACACGTACCGCCACAAATCACTTGCATAATTTGTCGAAGGAACTGATCACTACCACCAATATGCCAACTCAACTATGGATAACCAGTAACTTATCCTTGATTTCCTTATAAATAATAACTCCATTCAGCACATAACACACTCCATCCGGACTCATCCCAAGTGATCGTGAATCACGAGACCCTGCTGTCTCAAATCCCATGAACCGTTTCAGACCTCCCAATTGCTACACCGCAGGTCAAAACATCATAGAACATTCTGGGCACCTTCTCATAAGGTGCTACAAAGTTTGATTCTTAACTGTATCTATAGGCTCAAAATTATTAGGAACCATACTTTACCCCTTCGAATTCACTAGGACCGTTGTTGAGAGCCACCTGCTCTAACTGGGCCCCGAAGATAATCAACTCCATGATTCTTCTAACACATGCATACCATCTTGTCGAAGCACCCAGCAGAATCACTTCCCGTGAAATCTGCACTTATACAAGGGAGAAATCTTAAATCCTTCCCCAACTCTGAGCATGAGCCAATAAGGCTAACCACAACACACTTTTAACAATTCCTTTGCTCAAATTATCACTTGTGCTCTTTTCCCGTAGCTAAAATAACTTACCAATACGCCGATAACCCGAAACCTCACAAGAGGATAACAATACAACCCAATCGTAGGCGGTGTGACTCTCCCACTTAGCTTGAAGCCACTATTATATAACTCTAAAATTTACCAGGATTCCTTATCTCTTATTGACATGGCATGCGCAATCGACCGCAAAATATCTTGGAATCTTTCTATAAAACCCCCCTTTTTATACTCTGAATCACCAACCACATTCGCACGACCGATCCCTTTGTGGTATAACCAATAGAATTCTTCGCAGAAGCTTCACCAACCAGCGACCACTAACCTACTCACTTGGAATAACTCCCTGTGGAAAACACTCTCCGACATCTTCCAACGTCGTTGCACGGGGTACAATCGCTGCGGCATCAATGACCCATCCTGAGTCCGAGCTCACTCTCTAGCTACACCAGTCCATTCACTTCTCGTGGACATTAATTAAGTGTGCGGCAATGTCCTTCCCATTCAAATTTAGGTAATACCTTCTTCATCTCAAGCATCTCCCTTCTGTTATATCAAATCTCCTGCCGCATAATAGTCCATACTTCAAATTAATCTGTAGGCCCAAATTACCAAATATTAGAACTCGCCAAATCACTCCAAACTCTGCTTAAGGTGCGTGATCATCCTACCACAAGCCCATATGAAACTCCGCCACTCTCCCACTTTGGCGAAACTCACCCCTTTAGGCGACTACTCGACCTTTGTTTCTTATACCAGGACTTCTAGACGTTTTAACTGCCGCTTGACACTTCTCACATGTCCTTCCTCATTCTTTGCTGCTCCGCCGACGCCTTAGATCGAAACCCATCTCGATAGCACCTGAACCAACAGGACGCTATTAGCTTTACATCATTCTGAGGATCATCTTTCCCACCGTTAACATTAGAAACACCGATTCAATCCTGAACCACCGTTCCCCACGATCCCTGACAATCAGTTCTTCAATACTGTCTCTCCATATCCTGCTCCAAAGGCGAATTATAGAAGATCATAATGCCGACGAACTTAGTACATTCAATAAGGACAACGACACCTCATCATAGGAGAAAACTCCACCACGCTCGCAAATACCAAGTCTCGTTAGTCCGTCAACCCAAATCTGAACATTCTTAGTCCGATTACCTTTCCCCCATCGAGAATAAAATACTAAATCCCTAGATCATGCACTGAGTAAACCTCCCTTCAAGTCATTCACTGCCCCGACATGTAGGCAAACATCCTACCATCATATCAATACTGCAGAACAACATTCATAAGCATCATGAAAACTTGTGCCTAGCCTCAGAGCTCTTAGAGGTACCGCTATTGAGCTGAAAAGACAGAATATCCTTCCACAAGGCGATGATAATAGCTCAACAACCCCGCAGGGAGAAACACCCTACACCACATTTGTAGTACCATTACAATCCTTAAATTCTCGATTTATAAGCAGCGGTTTGCGTCGCGTAAAATTGAGTAGGAAGGAAACAAGGGCATAAGCCTCAAGGAATCAAATCGCACGATGAGGAATCAAGAAGGAAAGTACTCCTAACAGCCCTGTAGCCTCCCGAAGATAAGTACAGACGTCTCCGTACCGATCCGTGAGATTCTACGAGACTTGCTTATGACTCGTGAGACCTAATGGAACCTAGTGCTCTGATACCATGTTGTCACGACCCAAAATCCACTAAGGATTGTGATGGCACCAGACACCGCTGTCAAGCAAGCTAACCAAAATACTTAACTAAATTCTGGTTTTGAATATTTTTGAAATCACTTCTTTTGTACGTTTAAACAACACATAGTAAATTCCACTGAATGAATAATGAAAGAGTGAACAACTTTTTAAAATTTCTGAATAAACCCATAGACATCCTAGAACCCGATGTCATAAGTGCATAAGCAATACAATACAACAAACATCCAAAATACAATATTGGATAGAAAATAAATAAACTAATCTGAAAGAGACTTGCTGGCCGTGGGTCGTCTCAGAAAGTGCAGCTCACCTAAGTCTCCGTATCAACCATGCTGCTACGCCCACTAGGCCACTAGAGATGCATGTGCCTGTGCAACAAAAAATGCACAGAAGTATAATATGAGTACAAAAACAATATGTACACAATGAGTATTCCGTCTAATCTTGAAGAAGTAGAGACGAGAGGTCGACTTTGACATTTACTAGTGGTCCGATAATGTTATATCAATAATATATTAAATAGTAGATTTTTATAAACATGATTGTAGTTCAATGGTTGAAGCAAGTAAACAATTCTTTCTTTCATAGGAAATTTCCAAATTCCTTTTCATCATTTATACATATATTCTTAAGCCGGGAAGAGGTAATAACAACTTCAATACGTTCCAAGACAAGCAATACAAGCATGTGCAAATCATGCCGAGGACGTACGGCCCGATCCAACAATATTTAAACTGTGCACTGCCAGAAGGTCGAATGGTGCGAACCATAGATGCACCTATTACCTCGCTCGTGAATCATACATACGACGCGATCAAATATAAATAAACACAACAATCAGTCCATCAAGAAATCATCAGGGAACAAATATCCCAAGAAAAGCCAATTACCTTTTAACAAACCAAGAAAATGAAGTTTAATCTTTTTAGAAATTTATTTACTAATTCGATGTGATTTAAGTAATTCAAGCTGTCAATACAATTACAAATATTCTAAGTACAACATGCTTTTGGGTCCCAGACTACCCGCACTTAAACATAATAGTACCTACGCACAGACTCTTGTCACCTCGTGCATACGTAACCCCCACAAATAGGAGCACATAATCAATTAACTCACCTATGGGGACAATTCCCTCTTACAAGGTTAGAAAGGAGACTCACCTCGCTCCAAAGATCCATAACCTTTCACGCCCTTCCGAAGACTCAAATTGATGCACAACATTCCAGAACTAGCCAATAATTATGCAAATCCATTAATATATGCTCAATTACTCATTACTATCCAATTTAACAATTCCTAACCCCAATCGAAAAGTTAACAAAAATGCCCTTGGGACCACGTGCCCGGATTTCAAAATTTTTCGAAGATAAAGTTTACCCATGAACTCACAAACTCAAATATATGATTTACTCTTAATTCCATACCTAAAATCATGGTAAAATTTCAAGAATATCAATTTTTTCTAGGTTTTCCTCAAACCCCGAAATTTGTACCAATTTACATGCTAAAATCCATACATAATCGATATATTTAACTCAAGATCGATCTATTAGCTTACCTTGTCATTGATGATGAAAATCCCCTCTTGAAACCCTCCAAGAATCGCCCAAGCCAAGAGAAAATGAGAGACAATGGCCAAATCTTAAAACACTCACTTCCTCCAGCTCTTTCCGCACTTGTGGTCACTTGACCGCTTCTGCGTTTCCGAGGGTGCAAGACCAAATGCCACTTCTGCGGTCCGGGGTTCCCCAGCCCATTCCGCTTCTGCGCCCTCTCTACCGCAGATGCGGTCCCGCATCTGTGGCAAAACGACCGCATCTGCGGTACTAGCTCTCTTCCACCAATACCGCATCTGCGATTATAGGATCACTTCTGCAGCTCCGCACCTGCAGCCCTAGTCTCGCATTGTGGTTACACCAACAACCAGCAACTTCGGCTCTTCTTCAAACTCCAAATTCTATTCTTTAACCACCCGAAATCCACTCGAGGCCCCTGGGACCCCAACCAATCATACCAACCAGTCCCAAAACACATTACGGACTTTATCGGGGCCTAAAATCATATCAAACAACTCTAAAATCATGAATCGACCTCCAATCCAAGCTTTATGAACTTTAGAATTTCAAACTTCTACTTTCGATGTTTAAACCTATCAAATCACGTCCGATTGATTTTAAATTTTGCACACAAGTCATATTCGACATTATAGACCTACTGCAACTTTCAAAATTAGATTTTGACCCCGATATCAAAAAAGTACCTCCCGGTCAAACTTCTCAAAAACCTTCAAATTTCTGTATTTACCCAAATGGCTCCAAAATGATCCACGGAGCTCCGAATTCACTTCTGATCACGCTCCCACCACCAGATTCTCCATACGGAGCTACTTCTAGACTCCAAATCCTAAACAGACATCGGTAACACTAAAATACACTTCAACTTAAACTTATGAAATTTCTTCCTAAATGCTAACTTTCACAATTGGCGCTAAAATACTCCTGGGTCATCTAAAACCCGATCCGAGCATACGCCCAAGTTTGAAATCATCATACGAACCTGTTGGAACCCTCAAATTCTGATTTTGAGGTCTTTTACTCACAAATCCAATCCTAGTTAATTCTTTCAACTTAAAGCTTCCGAAATGAGAATTCTCTTTCCAAATCAACTCCGAACATCCCGAAATTGAATTCTGACAAGGTGTACAAGTTATAATACCTGAAATGAAGCTGCTCATAGCCTCGAACTGCTGAACGACACACTAGAACTCAACACAACTGGTCGGGTCATTAGAATATATGTGTGTGTATGTAGTATATACAACAACAACAACAACAATAACAACCCAGTATATTCTCACGTAGTGGGGTCTGGGGAGGGTAGTGTGTACGCAGACCTTACCCCTATCCTGGGGTAGAGAGACTGTTTCCAAATAGACCCCAGGCATCCTTCCCTCCAAGAACTTCCCACCTTGCTCTTGTATGTAGTATATACAAAAAGTAAAATAAATAATTATGTGATGCCAAGTGGTATAACAATAAGATGCCAAGTATTGATTTTAGGACAAAGCTCCAACAAACTAAGTGTTTTAAAATTATTTTAAATAAAAACAAAATAAAAAAATAAAAAAACAAAATTAAAAAATAAAAAATTGCCAATTCAAATTTGGTAGTAGTTTCAAGTTGGAGTTTTATGAAAAAAAAACTACTTTTCTAACTAATTATTTTTTGAATTAATTGGTTACTGTATTTGAATTAATAATATAGATATCTTATAATTAGCTATAAAAAACGAGAAAAACATTACTCATTCAAATTGGGGAGTAGTTTCAAGTTGGAGTTTTAGAAATATATTAAATAAAAAACAAATGAAAAAATAAAATTAGCCATAATAAAAAATGGAAATATATAAATAAAAGAATTACTCATTCAAATTTAGGAGTAGTTTCAAGTGGGAGATATTTTAAAATAAAAATAAAAAAAATAACTTTCAATTCAAATGAAAACTACAAGAGGTCAAGTGCCATTGTTAAGACAAAATATTTTTCAAGTGGCATTTTTCAACTGGTAGTAGTTTCAAGTTGGAGTTTTAAAATTATTTTAAAATAATAAAACTAAAACTAAAACTAAAAAAACAAATTAAATTAGCTACACTTAAAAAATGAAGATATTAGAAAATAAAACAAAAAAATAATACATACTCAAGTTGGGGAGTAGTTTTGGTTAATCCCTTTCTCACTATAATCCTTTGAATTTTAATTTTTAATTAATTGGTTATGCTATTTAAATTATAAATAAATATTTTATAACTAGCTATAATAAAAAAAAAGGAAAATAAAAAACACATTCAAATTGGGAAGTAGTTTCAAGTTGTAGTTTTATAAATATTTTAAAATAAAATAAAATAAATTAGCTATAATAAAAAAATAAAAATATATATAAAGGAAAGGAAAAAAAACTACCAATTCAAATTAGGGAGTAGTTTCAAGTTGGAATTTTACAAATATCTAAAATAATATATAAAATTATCTATAATAAAATAATAAAAATATATAATAAAAATTATCCATTCAAATTTGGGAGTAGTTTCAAGTTTGAGTTTTAAAATAAAAGACAAAATAAAATAAATAAACTTTCAATTCAAATGAAAAAAACAAAAATATAAAGATACTATTAGGATGTTATACATAAGATAAGCATATATATATATATATATATATATATATATATATATATATATATATATATATATATATATATATACTTTTGATGAATTCAAAATGATAATTTAGTTAAAAAAATATTACTTTAATTAAATTTTTAATAAACTATAAAATTTAAAAACTAATCAAATAAGTATTACATTAGAAAGGAATGTACGAAAATAGGGGAATAGAGATAATTTTATGATATTTATATTTTAAATAAATTAAAAAATAAAAGATAAATAGATAACACTCAAAAAAATTATCAATAGTTCTAGGTACTTGCTATTAAATAATAAAAACAAAAAGGATCAAAAAATTTATTTGATTACTATATGATGTGTATCCTTTAATTATGTATATATTGTGCTATATTTCTTCACACTATATTATATAATAAAACACAACTAATATTTATAAAGTTAATATGATATATTCGATCATAATTTATAAGGTTGATATTTTGTCAAATTATCCGCGCATCGCGCGGGTTCTTATACTAGTATTAATAAAAAAAGAGGCAAAAACATATTATTAAGAGAAGTGGCATAACGACAAAAAAATAAGTGCATTGTTAAGACAAAATAAACTGCCTTTTTAACTAAAAAAATATTTTTAAATTTTGAACTAATTAGTTATTCTATTTGAGTTAATAAATATAGATATCTTATATAGCTATTGTGACGACCCAAAGGGTCATCACCGTATTTCTCCCCTTTTCCGCGCTTTCGAGGCCTTGAAAACCTTATTTTTAGCTGCCTCGATTTGCGTGCGCAGTCCAGGCGCGAAGTCGGAAAGTTTTTATATTAAAATATGTGAATCCTGTGAAAAATTTGAAGAATTATGATATTAATATTGATATAGTTGACTTTGGTTAACATTTTGGGTAAACGGACCCGGACTCGTGATGTGATGGTCTCGGGAGGTCCGTAGAAAAATATGGGACTCGGGCATGTGCCTGGAGTCGAAATCCGAGGTCCAGAGCCCCGGCAAAAAAATTTTTCTGTTAAATTATTTTATGAAATTATTAAGGAAAAATAGAAATGAAAATGAGCTAGAAAATATAGGTATCGGGCTCGTATCTTGGTTCTGACGTCCGGTACAGGTCTTAAATATGCGTTAAGCGCTTTCTGTAAAATTTGGTCGAAATCGGACGTCGTTTGGCGTGTTTCGGACCTAGATATCTAAAGTTGAAGGTTGATGAACTTGGAAATGAAATTATGAGTTTCGGGGGTTGATTCTTTGATTTTGATGTTATTTTAGAGATTTGATCGCTCGAGTAAGTTCGTAGGATGTTGTTGAGTTAGTGTGTGTGTTTGGATGGAAGCCGCGAGGGCTCGGGTGAGTTTCGGATAGGTGTCGGAGTGTTTTGGACTTAGAAAAATCTGGTGTTTTTGCTGGTTGCTGGTGTCCAGGTTTTTGTTCTATGCGATCACATTGGTTCTTCCGCGATCGCAT
>MU760162.1:20699-44391 GCA_026770625.1 Nicotiana glauca
TTAGTTAATTATTTAAACACAAGAATCTTAATATCTATAAGTTAGGAATTGTTCAAACTTGTCTTCTTAGTGATAGTGAACAGCTATAGCTAAACCTTAATTCTCTGTGGGATTCGATTCCGAATTTGTAAACCGGATTATATTTGCAACGATCGCATTGTTCTTTTTATAAGACATAGTTGGGCATGATCATCATTGCTTCAAATCCATAAAATTAAAGTTATCCATAAGGGAAAAAAATACTGGCATGGATTTGCACGTCTATTTATTAGTAAATAACAGTATTAAGTTAATTGCATATCATGAAAAAATAGTTAAAAAATGATTTGGCCTATACAAGTTTAAACACTTTAGTTTAGAACTCACCAATCGAGTAAAACGTGTGGCAAAACTATGGATCAATAGTCAATGGAAACGTCAAACGGATAATTAAAACCGCAAGTTGCAGCCGATCATAAGCTTCTCGAAATGCGGCTAAAAACACGCATTGAAAATGTCTACTCTTCGGTTTACATGGAGAATCAACGACATGCATGCACTGGAAGCCAGAATTTATACAATTTAAATACGAAGTCAAGAAAAATGAAAATTATGTTATAATGGGGAATGGAATTTGCTTCCGTCACTTCTGACACTCCTTGACCATTACATAGGGAATTTATCTTGTATCAAGGGTTATCAACCCATTGTATGTATTCAATTTTTATATAAAAAAACAAATACCTATCTATACTATGTTATTTTCCGGCGAATGGGTATCAGTTAACACACCTCGTACAAGGGTAGCTCCACCCCTGCATGCATGTGCGAAGATGAATACCAGTGAAAGCCACGGGCGGAGCCAATACAATGACCGATGAACATAATTCGGGCAAGATTTGTCATAGCTAATCTTAGTTAGTGGTTCATAATTAAATATTAGGAATCTGGCGGAAATGTCTCGTTCTAATTTACCAATTTCTAGCCATTAATAATAGATTTACTAAACTAGTCAAGCACATACAAAAATTGAAAATCCAATAAATAAGGATTCTTTCTCTCCAAGAATCACACTAAAGATCTTCTTCCATATTTTTAAGTGTGATCAACAACATTAGATGCAACACTATAAGCAAAAAGGGACCTCTTTCAATGGGTATAGTTGAAATTTATTAAAAATATATAGAAGAATCAATATACGAAATTTGAGGAAGATTGGAGGTGATCTGGTGTCAAAATTTGTAGTTAAAATCGAGTTCAAGAAATTCTTTCACAACAAATGTATCACGCATACAGTATACATGGATATACATGTAATATATATTTGACACAAATACGATACATAGGTGATGCACATATCATCTTTTTTCATGTTCATCTTCTGCTTCGAATTTTCAATTTAAACCACCTCAAAACTCTACCAAATCATATCAAAAGTGAGATTTGAACTCCTTAAGATATATCTAATTTATTTCAACAACACCAAGTCAAAAAGGCAAAAAATTATTTTTTCTTTTGCTACAAATAGCTAATTGGCTAATATTGATAATATTTTATGAATTAAATAATTTTTGTATTAATCTACTTATGGACTGACATAACGGGTAATTTCTCTTAAATATTTATGAGTATCTAATAAATTTTCTAAAATAAATATAATGTTTACGCAAAAATGACTGGGTTTGACTGGACCCGCTCCGCTTATGGTAAAAGCAATAGTCATTAATACCATTTAAACTTCAACTGTAGAGCTCAAGTTTTTGTGTTGTAACTGAAAACTTCACCTTTAGAGCTGAAGTTTTTATGTTATAACTGGGAAACTTTAGCTCTAAAGCTGAAGTTTCTGTGTTGTAACTTCCATAACTATCAAATATCTTTTGCCTTTTAATTTTCTATATAACTGCTCTATAAGTCAGCTGCATTTGCAATTTTTAATTCGCTTGTAATTTCACTTTCTTCTTTCTTCCCCAAAACACACTTCAATTCCCCAGCCCTTTTTAGCCCATTATTCCTCTCTGATTTGCTGCAGAAACATAACACAACACAACAGAAAATCAATTTTACAGAGATATTACACATATATCCCTTTAGTCAATATAGTACAATTAAATAACCACCATTCTTGATTTGTGCACCACATTTTGCTGTGTCTAAACTGACCAAAAAAATGATATCTTGGCACGATCTTTATGTTGTCTTGATAGCAGTTGTTCCTCTATATTGTATGAATTTGCTTGACTGGTGCAAGACTTAATATCTTATGTCGTTAAAGTAATCCTCATTGCCAACGAGAGTAATATCCCCAGTATATTTGTTTTAGCTTCATTAATCAAAGAGAGCAATATTGAAGTCATCGTTGTAGAAGAAGAAAAAAGAAAATGAAGGAGGAGAAGGGGGAGGAGAAAGGAAGCTGAACTTGTTTAAAAAGTGGGTACAATTTAAAAGTTTTTAAAAAAATGGGCATAGGTTAAATAGGGGCGACCAAATAGGGCGCCCCGTGCAATTTTTACGAGAAACAAGCTCGTCCAATATGTAGCTGGGGCTTTTGCATCTATACCCATTTTTTGTGTCACGTTTTAACTTGTGCTCGATTTGCAAAAAAATTATAACTGTACCCGCTTATTCGCATAACTTCAGCATTTTAGTAGTCAGACATGAAATTCAGCTCTAGAGGGGGTACAATTGTGTCATAATCGTGCCACTTAGGCCAACTGCACCTTTTAATGGTCCTAACACGATGCCTCGACTACTAAGGAAATTCTTGACACAAGTAACAGTTACACCTGTATTTTCAAATGACTGAGAATTTGCACCAATGCATATATGCAAACATATTTGCCAAACATGGGGTTTTGAAATTCGTCCCGTTACAGCCAACCATATCATGAAGTAACCAAAAAAGTTCAAGATTGCACCTATAGCAAGAACTGCCCAAGGTGGTATAATTTCCATAATTAAAACCAGCAAATATGGCTAAGTTACCCAATTACAAAGACAAAAACTCCAGTTCTAGAGTTGAAGTTTTCCGGTTACAAAAGAAAAAACTGAAGTTTTTATTTTACAACTAGCGAATTTCAGCTTTAGACCTGAAGTTTTTGTCTTTATAACTCGAAAACTTCAGCTATTCTTCGTAACCTAGACGATGATACCTGTGAAACATCTTGAGCTTTTCTCAGATTGTTTAGACAATTTTGTTCCTTCAATGCGCGTTCTTTGTTCACGTTGGTATTTTCAAATGACTGAGAATTTGTACCAATGCATATATACAAACACATTTGCCAACACATGGGGTTTTGAAATTCGTCCCGTTACAGCCAACCATATCATGAAGTAACCAAAAAAGTTCAAGATTGCACCTATAGCAAGAACTGCCCAAGGTGGTATAATTTCCATAATTAAACCAGCAATTATGGCTTAGTTTTCCAGTTACAAAGACAAAAACTTTTGCTCTAGAGCTGAAGTTTCCCGGTTACAAAAGAAAAAACTTAAATTTTTATTTTACAACTAGCGAACTTCAGCTCTTGACCTGAAGTTTTTGTCTTTTTAACTGGAAAACTTCAGCTATTCTTCGTAACCTAGACGATGATGCCTGTGAAACATCTTGCGCTTTTTTCAGATTGTTTAGACAATTCTGTTCCTTCAATGCGCGTTCTTTGTTCACTTTGGTAATTTTCTTTTCAACTTTTGGCCTTAAGGACTCCAACTCACGAGTGACATTTAGTAATTTCTGAAATCACATCACACTAATGATTAATTTAAAATATGAACAAGCAACTTTCACAAATTAGATATTAGAGACATTGCTTAATTACCTTTTTGTAAGGTCTCTTTTTTGTATCACTTGAAGTAATGTAGTGTCAGTGGAAATGTATAGTTTCTGATAAAATACTGGAAGCACGAACGCATATATCTAACTAATACCTCATCTTATCTTGTAGAGTATTCATTATATTCTTAATAGAAACAACATCTTATACTTGTATTTACCACATAAAGATTAAAACCGGAAAGAAAAGGTTAACTTTTGGTCTAAAACTAATAACTGAAATAAAAAGGAAAGAAGAAGAAGAAGAAAACGAAGAAGGAGAAGGAGGAGGAGAAATGAGCTAAAGTTGTTTAAAAAGTGGGTACAAGTTAAATATTTTAAAAAAATGGGTATATGTTAAATGGAGACGGCCAAATAAGGCGCGCAATTTTTACTATGTAGCTCGATATCTTTGATGGGTTTACACATGGGTTCTTTAATGGCTTGAATGTTATCTCTAATTTATTCTTTTATAACACTCCCTCTAGTCCAAAATAAGTAATTTTTTGGCCTTTTTCTTGTGGTTCAAAGTAAGTGATTTTTTTAGATTTCAAGAATGAATTAATTATTTTTTTCCTACATTGTCCTTGGAGTAAATAGTGTTGGAATATGTGTTAAGAGTGTTTATTTGAGATAATAAATGTTAGTATGGTCAATTTCATTGCTAATTAATGCTAAAAGGGGAATTTGTTAATGTGTGTGAAAATATCCAAAAAATCTCTTATTTTGGACCGAAGGGAGTAATATTTTTTATATTCCCTTTGTTTACTTTTATTTGGTATGTATACTAAAAATAAATTTTTATTTTTAATTGTCACTTTACACATATCAAGAGAAAATAATTTTTTTTTCTTATTACACCCACAATTACTCATTTCAAATCAACAACTAGGTAAAATTCCACTAATAATGTTTCTGGAGGATAGTGTGTACGTAAACTTTATCCCTATCCCAAAAGAGTAAAGAGGCTGTTTCCGAAAGACTCATGTCAGTTACTCATTTCAAATCATTTTCTCAAATCTAACAAAATATACATCAATTAATATGGGTATCTTGGAAGATTAAGTACTTCATTTATTATTTTATAAGGGGCGTAAAAAGTTAAAATATGTCAATTAAAAGTGAACGGAGAGTTTATCTGAAAGTGAAACATTTTGGTAAGGACTGGATTCTATTGCAACTTTTCCATGAGTAGGTGGTCGCTGGTCAGAATTGTTACAAATTGAAAGCGACATTTCATAAATTGAGCAAATTCAAATGCTAATCCGACTTAGCTCTCTAATGGCTGTTATTTACCTTAATCAATACCGTTAATGCACTTTTATCATCTCAACATCACTGATGAATGTCATTGTTAATTCAATAAAATATGTCTTTTTTATTAGTTAACTAAAATCTCTGTCTTATCTAAGTCTGTGGTCTTAAATATTCTGATTCCAGAGAAAACTTTAATTTTGTATATAAATACTTTGTTATTTTTTATTTTAAGAAATAAGATAAAATCTTTTTATTTAATCATCTAGTATGTGGAGTGCACTGGCTCGATTAATTTAAATTCACACAGTATAGTTCATTTAAGAGAAAATTAAACAGCTTCCTACTATAAAAGAAATTCTATTAATGTTTGAAATCTGTCTTATATATTCTCATGCAAAATTTAATGCTTAATAAATGAAGTTTCATTAGTTCGTGGTTAGTTAAGGTAATGAGAATAACATGATCTTTAATTAATTAATAAAGTCAAATATTTTATTGTCTATTAATAAAAATATCGTGGACAGTTACCACTAGCCACCTAATGTATGGATAATGTATATTCATTATTAGGCTATCAGCAATTTAATTAGTAAAGAAATGCAGATTTGTTAGGATCAAAATAATCAGTTATCATGCGAAAGCTAGTAAAACAATATTTGAACGACGATAAATCAGACAACATAAGAGAAATATACCAAACAAGACACGAATATTTAATGTGGTTCGATCAATTGACCTACGTCCTATAGCAATCCACTATATAAAAGATAGTATAAAATCTCGAGAGAATAACCTCACAAAGACGTAAACACAAGTGGCTCATTAACACTTGTCCCGAAAAGTTTTTCCCCTAAATAAGACTCTCAAACCCCATATAACTACATTGTAGATTCTACTGAATGAGAATAAAATATCCTTAATTTATAGAAGTCCAAACCTTTTCCTCTAAGAAAAGTGACTAGCCAAATATAAGAGATTTATAATTTTCTACTAAGAAAAAAAAAATTCAATTATGATAAATATATTGCCCGTTCCTTCATGATATAGGAAGACCAAATAATAATAAGAAAATTAAGACAAACACGTAACTAGTCCATGTTGCTAAATGCTACCATTGCTCTTTCTTTCCCTCTTAAAATTGAACTACTAATGATGATTCATCCACTTCTCAGTCCTGAATTAATGACTACGTCAAAAAAAAAAAAAAAAAAAAAAATAGTGACTGCGTCATTGTTGGGTGTGTTTGTGACATCTTAATTCTAAGTATGTATTTAATTATAAAAGAAAAGAAGACTTCTTTGGCATCAACTTTTTTTTTACTCTTGTTTACCCTAAAAACGAATAATAATTAAATTTGGAGTTTTTGATACAGTTATTCACAAAAATAAAACTATTTATCCTTATCTATTCATTTATTTTTTTACCCATAAACTAATTATATTTCTTACCCATAATAGTTTTAGTGGGGAATTTTTTCTTTATTTTCCAATTCTTTTTTATTTCTATATTTTTTTTCTTTTCTCCTTTTCTTTTTTCTCGTTTTCTTCTTCTTTTTTTTTCTTTTTTCCTTTTCTAATTTCATTTAACTTCTTTTGTTTATATTCTTTTTCTCTTCATAATCTAATTTTATTTACTGTTTTCATTATTTTTTATATTATTCTTTTTTATATTATTACTAAAGAAAAACCAAATTGTGTACCAATTAAATGTAGCTAATACAATCAAAAAATATTAACTAACATATAATACCAGTATACAATTGTATGCAATGAGTTAAAAAAAAATTAATTCAATTAATAAACTAAAATAATATCAGATGTCAATAAACATATCAAAAAATTCTAAAAGGATCTAATGGTAAGAGTATACCGTTATATTATATAACATACTATTTTTTTTTTTTTTTTGCATTTCAATTTGCTCCTCACGCAGGGCAGGGTAAAAGCTTAAAGCAAATTAAAAGGGAAAAGGCAAGTGAACTTACGGGTAATAAGTATACTATTATAGTATATTGTATGCTATTACAGTATATTGCTACAATGTATTGCATATTATTACAGCATACTATAACAATATATTATATACTATAATGGTATACTATTGCAGTATAACTATATACTCCTATAGTATATTATATATTGTAGCGGTATACTATTAGGTAACTGTGTTCTTGTTCGATTAGTACAATATACCGTTGTAGTATATTGTAAACTATAATAGTATACTGTTGCAGTATAGCTATATACTCCAACCACATATTATATATCATAGCAGTATACTATTGGGTAGCTGTGTTCTTTTTCGATTTTCAGCTGAAGTTTCCAACTCAATCACCTTAAATTAGCTCCAAATGCTATCAAATTTCAGTATGAACTTTCAGAAGGTATTATAAGCAATATTTAACAGCACCCACTTTGAATCAAATAAGAAATCTTCAAAATAAAACTTTTAAGCCAAGGCAAGAGCAAGAGCTAGGGAAAGAACAATCAATAAAAAGTGGGGCAGAATATCTCTGCTTCTTTTAAAGGAGCAGAGAAATTTGGGTGAAGACCCAAGATTAAAGAAGACTTGGTTTTAATTTTAGTAACTCCAGATCCTTGAATTATTTTCTTGTTTGATACTTCTTGACTTACTTGTAATTTGTTATGGTATTCTCTGTTCCTATGAAGATTTTCCCCATCATGAACCCTCTAATGGCTCCCACTCAGATTCTTCCCCTGCTAACAATTCTGCTAAGGTACGACTATGTTTTTTTTACTTTCCCCAGGTGGATTAATTTATGTAATTATAATCTTCATTCACTAATTTAAAATCCTAAATCTGTCTATACTTGCGTAGGGCAATTTTTCAGTTAATTTGGTCCGCTGATGTTTGAGTTTGTGTGTTGGATGTCTAAATAACCGGGTAAATAGTCTGGGCCCCATGGGTAGGAATTGTAAATAGTTTGGGCCTGGGCATTAAAAGATAAATAGTTTGGAATTAATAGGTATAAAGTGAGATTTTTCCTTAAATTTTAATTTTTCCTTAAATTTGTGAGTGGTTTTAAGGATACGCGGGTTAATTCAATACAAACGATAAGTTATGTTAGATTAGTCAAATAAAGATGTAGTAAATTATCAAACCACTTGAGGAAGATAATTCCGGCCTTAATGATATATCCGCCCTCGATCCGGACTCACTGTAACTAAACACTGATGAATAAGAATAAGAACTTTGGATAACAATGAAAATAATAGTACATTGCCTTGGTATGTGTGTGTTACAATGTGCTTAATGAATAATCAGACCCTCTTTTATATAGTAGAGGAATCCTGCTCTAGGTATAATTTCATAAAAGGCAAAAATCTTTCGTTTAACTAATCGCTGGATTTCCGCCGGTACGTGCCGAGATCCACGCCATGATACCCCGCTGGTCACAGATATTACGACCTTCTGTTAATCGTGTTTGACTGCCTGATAATGTTCTCTGAAGTCTTTTGGGATTTGGACCGATCCCGGGGTCATGGCTCCGATATACTCGGGGGCGGGCATCGTGCCCCCGAAGCGTGTCTCAATGAGTCCCTTACCTTGATTTATTTTATCGGAAATCGGGCCGTTTTATGTGTCCGATATTACCCATATACAACTCTATTGCACGAGGTGATTCTTTTTAAAGATCAAATATGTAATGTTTGAAAAATATTGCTATTTAACCTAAACTACATAGAATATAATAAGTAAATTTTTTAAATTTAAAATATAAAAAATGATTGCAAAAATATAATCAAACAAAAATATACTTGATTCTCCATAATAACACATTTTTTAAATTGTGACACAACTAATTTGAAAATTGTTGGCTTAATTTTCCTTTTTTATTATCATGTTTTGTCGCTCATTTCATTGCAAAACTTTTTTATTTTATTTTATGAAACATAGTGAGTATAAGAAATTTGTTCACATATGATTAACAATATTTTTAATATCTGCCCAAACAAATAGTAGTTTTTTCGATCTTAAAGAGAGGAAAAGAGTGTGATAGGAAATATAATAACTATATGTCCAACTTTTTTAATTAGGAAATCAAATGCAACAACAATAAAACTTTGAAAGAAGAAGGAGCCAAAAGGAGTAATTTGAAAATTGTTGGTGTTGATTTTCTTTCCAAAAGGGGATATAACTTAAACCTTAAATCAAAAACTCTACACAGATTGCGAATAAAAATATGAGCGACAAATGACAGATGCCACTCAATCATTGGCTAATTTGAAAACATCTACCCGCATAAGACTTTCTCTTTTGTCTTTCATCTTAGTTAAAGATTACAAAATACTGTAAAAGATTGCTTATTTTGTCCGAAGCACTGCACTCTACGCCTCCACTCAAAAACTATTTCTTTTCTCTCTACTGTATCTACTATTCACTCTCCATTTTTTTTCTCCTGTAACTGTGTGACTGTGTGTTTATACATATAAATAAAGGGAAAAAGAAATAGAGAAAGAAAGATCATTTGAAAAGGAGTAAAGCGAAATCCATTTGACGACAGCTAGAAGGTAGTCAGAGTACATTGTAGGGTTTTCCTTGAAATTGGGGAAAACCCTTAAAAACATAATCTTTGGGAAAAAATTATAAGGGTTTTGATTTTTTTTCTAACTGACATTCAGCTTAAAGAAAATCAAAATGTCGGTTCGTATATGAACCGGATATCCGCCGATCTAGCTCGGCAATTCAAGATCTCCGCCTTCACATTGCTTATGTGAGTTTTGATTTCTATGATCCTCTATCATTTCTCGCAATTCCTAATTGTTAGGGTTTTTGTGTTAAATGAATAATTTGTTTCCTTTTTGCTCGGTTTGACTTGTGAAGACTTCAATGTTTTACTTACTATATTTACAATGTCGTACATTGCATTTTTGGCATTTGAAATTATGTTTTGCCTGTAACTGGATCTGAAGAAAATGTGCTTTTGAGCAATGTATATTCCGTTACCACCCATTTTCAGATAAGATCTATCTATTAAATTGTCCCACATTGGTTGGGGGAGTGGGATGTTGTCTATTATATGGTATTGGGAAACCGCCGCTTCATGAGCTATCGTTTAGGTTTAAGTTAGGTCCAAAATCCATTTTCCTGATATGGTTTCAGAGCTAGACCCATCCATATTCTCGGTTTACTCAATGCTAGCCCCTTATATTATGCTTTCCACGCTCCAATTAACTAGGGCCTGGGCATGCAGACCGCACTGGTTAAGGGATTGAGCTGTTATCTCCTTATATGATCTTAGGCAGTCTCCCTCACGAACTAGTTC
Source organism: Nicotiana glauca (assembly GCA_026770625.1). NCBI lineage: Eukaryota > Viridiplantae > Streptophyta > Magnoliopsida > Solanales > Solanaceae > Nicotiana > Nicotiana glauca. The sequence goes on from MU760162.1 coordinate 31,028, forward strand.
TTGGGAAAAAGGTCCATCTTATTGACACTATTATCTTTTAAAAGCATGTCTCATTTCCTTCTTTTGTTATGCTTATGAAACTGCTGAATACTACTGCTTCTGAACATAGACTTAATTTTCTTTCTATTATATACCTGTGGAACAGTTTTGTGTTTTAGATTTGGAAGTGGCTTATGCTCATCGTTGAATATATTTTTCTGAAATTTAAAAGGCGGGGAGGTTATATGAAAGAAGCTAAAGGGAACATTGTGCTGATTTAGTGAGGGCGAGGGCAAAGATGGAATCTGATTCACTCCTTGATTATGCGGTCTTCCAGTTGTCACCAAAGCGCTCTCGGTGAGTGGTAGATATGCTTTTGTTTATGTCTGAAAAAGGTATATGAATTCGCTAATATTTCTTGTATTGTTGGAATTGCTTGGGCAGATGCGAATTGTTTGTTTCTCGTGGTGGAAACACAGAGAAACTGGCATCGGGATTGGTAAAGCCCTTTGTGACTCATTTAAAAATTGCAGAAGAGCAAGTTGCATTGGCAGTTCAGTCTATCAAGCTTGAAGTTGAAAGGCGCAGAAAGGCTGAATCATGGTTCACAAAAGGAACCCTGGAGAGGTAATGGCTTTTGTAGCTTGCCCGAAAAAAGATGGGAAAATGAAGAATGATTTGATTTTGTTTCTTCTTTGCAGGTTTGTGAGGTTTGTCAGCACGCCAGAAGTTCTGGAGCTTGTCAATACATTAGACGCGGAAATGTCTCAGCTTGAGGCAGCCCGAAAATTATATTCGCAGGTGGAAAACGCTATCATGAACTCACTGTAACCTTTATTTAGAAATGACTACAATTACCAGATAATAATAGAATTTGGTTCTTTATTTCAGGGAACGGGCGACCAGTTTAATGGGACCGGTAAGATTACCTCATAACCAAATTTGGCTTTCACATTTTATTAAGTACTTCATGCCTGTAACCTCAGAAGAACAAAACTGCCTGTGTCACCTCAAAATGATCTTCTGTGCTGGCTAAGCTATCTCCCTTCTCGTCTAATTAGTCATCTCCTAAAATTTCTCTGCATCCTCTCTTGATGGTTGTTGCTGTTTCCCTTTTAGTATCACATCAAGCTATTCATAATTTTCACCAGAAAGCATATGTAAATACTGAAATTACCTCTAGATTCTGGTTTTCCATCTTATTACGCTCTACATTATAACCCAACGTTAGGATTGTCATTTGTCAGTCGTGGGAGGTATGATGGTGGCTGCATGATTTATATGTCTATTATCTGCTGAGATATGTTGAGATAAGACCATAAAACCTAAATAAACTACCAAATCAATTTTGATAAAGAAATATCTTTTACTTTTAGTTTGATAGAGAAGACATGAAAAAATTACTGACAAATATAATTGTGTTTTATACCTCCAACTGATTTTGTTCTCAAAAAAAAAAAGAAAAGGGAAGGATGAGGAGACCTAGTCCTCTTCTATTTGTTCATCCTCATTAAGAATAAAAGTGGCATTACTAATTTTTGGTTGAATAAATTTTTTTACTTTTACCAAAAAAAGGCGGCATATAACTTATAGGGGTCATCTATTGCCTACTTTTTGTTAGTTCAATTTTGCAATTGAACAATAAGAAGAATGAAAACACAAGAAGTTGTTGCTGGGGCATTCTCTCCTGTGATACCTGAATTAGGATCTTCCTTTAGTAAATTAGGTATTTTCCTAAAGCACCTATCCTTTAGGAGTGATTATCAGGTATAATGCAATCTGCCATAATATAATTGCATCCATGGAGGAACAGAATACTGTGTCCCTCTACCTGTGCCAATGTTGTTGAGCAACCTGCTCCTCATGGATTGACAAACACATTAATCACCCTATTGGTAGAGAAGAGGTTCACTATCTCCACTACTTTAGCATTTTTCGCTGTTCTTATATGTTAGCTGCATATCTGTAAGCTCATGCATCCCGTGCACTGTCTTCATGACCAGGATTCTTTATACCTAGAAGCTGCGTAAGTTTGGGGCTTAATTACTCTTCTCTCCCATAGAGACCAAAGGTTAACCTTTGTCTATAAATGGATTAGCCATCACCATCCATGATCACTTTGATGACCAAAGATACCACGGGAACTAGCACTTTCTTCTATTTTTCGTTGTTCCCTGTGGACACTAAACAGTATTGTATTATTGAACTGTAAAGATCAGCTTACAAAATGAATAATCCGTGTATCTCACTGGTAAGTAAAGGTTAGAAATAGATTGCTAGTTGTTAGATCCTGTGATCAAGATGATAAAGTTTACAAAATGAATAGACTGCTTTTGGCGTATTTGGGTAGTCATCAACGTCTTTTATGAACATCCAATAAATATTAGTTTTGATAAGTCTTTGTTTTCTTTAGTACTGTTGTAGCATACGTTGAAGTCTAAATTTGAAAGGAAAGCTTTTTCTTTATGTAGCTGTGCCAACTCTATTGATTCCATTTTTCATGTGGAAATGATCAAGAAAGAAATTTTTTTATGCCTCATGTGGAAGCTTTGCTGCCTGGCCCCCGAATTAATTCTTTCGTCTTATATATCGCTGTTTTTAAATTTGAACATGAGAAGTGAAGACTGAATTTTTTACTAAGAATTATCTTGTTTGAACATACCGGGAACTTAGTGCACTGGGCTGCCTTTTTTTATCTTGTTTGAACATCACTGATTCTACGGCCCTATAGTGGTCTTTATCTGACAACCTTTTTGCTTTATTACTTATCCAGGTAGTGGTGGATCTGGGGTTACAATAGCAGCTGATGCGACAAAGTAACTTCCTCACTCTGCTTCTTCACGCATCGATTGCTTGTTACTGTTGGTTTTTTGCTTTGCTGCTCAGTAAAGCATCTTCATTTCATGTTCACTACTACATATTTACAGGAAGGAGCTACTGCGAGCCATTGATGTGAGGCTTACTACAGTTCAGCAGGACTTATCTACTGCTTGTTCTCGTGCAGCAGCTGCTGGTTTCAATCAGGAGACAGTATCTGAACTTCAAACTTTTGCAGAACGGTTTGGTGCCCCTAGATTGAAGTAAGATTCTGGTGCTTTGATTTTGTTCATAGATTTCTCAGCCCCTCAATCCCTCCCTGCGTATCTGCTCGCAGAAGAATTATGGCTCGTCAAAATATTCTAGTTTTTTGTAGTTCACGTAGAAGAGCATTGCTGTTCGGATTCTGTGTTTCTGCCAAATGACAGCCAGCTGACCATTGTGTTTAATTTAGCTGGTTAACAAAGAAAGGGGAACAATGTTTAGTTCAGGGTATTCCTCAGATGCAATTTTGGTGGTTAGGTGATGTTGATTGAGGAAGCAAATAACTGACTAATTACAGTTGCTTCCGAGGCGCATTAAAGTTTTTTTTTTCTTGAGGATCCTTGAGCTAGTCCAAATGAAACTTGACTCGTTGAACCCAAAATTGACTATAGTGATGGCCCAACAAATAGCAAAGTGATACCAATATTGTGTCCTTTTATCACGTGGTAAGAGTAGATAAAAGTTCTCGTGCTTGGTTTCAGAGTGGTAACATTTTCTAAGATCAACAGGAGTAATGGATCGGTCTATTAAAATGGAGAACTGTATACCTCTCTAGTCCAGATGGTAGTGAAGTAGTTAGATTCTCAGCACCTAGATAAACGCAGGTCAAAACCTGGGAGAAGCTGGAAGGGGTCACTGAAGCAAACCGTGTTTCCAGAAACTCCAACTGAGCTATCTCCAAGGTCCAGGGTAAAGCACACCGACAAGACCTTAGAGACCTTAATCAACACATCAAAGATAAAAGACACCTATCTGATTATGAATGTTAGAACAAGACTGAGGAAATAAAGTGAAATTAAGAAAAATGAGATCTGCTGTATTTTGGGCCTAGCTAGCAAATGTGCATTGGGGAATTTTATTCAAGGTCATATAGCTCTTAATATTCTATTTTTTTTTACATTAATATAATTTGTGCCACATTCTGATTTTGAAGTATGATGCTGATACGGTGATACCAACCACTTTAATCATTTGATGAGTGGGTGTAGCTTCCTAGATGACCCACAAACTAGTGTCCATGACTATTTTGGATTTAAAACATCCGTTGCCAAGTATGGTGAATTTAAAATGAAAGGGCGCAATTAAGATTCTTTCTCTGACATCGGGAATGCTGAAGGTGTATCCGATTTTCTCTTTGTTCCTGCAGTTCTCCCTTCTCCCCATGTAAAATTGGAAGAGTGATTCTGACGTGTCTATAAGGACATCCACTGGATAGTTGAATTTAACCATGAACTCCAGGTCCTTTCTTTACTTGCACAAAAAAGTTTGGTCATGGCAATAGGATAATCTTTCTTGCTCTGCTGTTTGTGTCAGCGGGATATATTCAATCTAGGGTTGACTGCTGAGATATAAAGAAATGAAATCTTCTTGAGCTACTTTATGTATCACCTTTGTGTCAACGCCCTTCGGTTGGAACAACTGATTGCACTTGGTTAAACTAGTGAGAGGCTATACGCCTTTAGTTTTTATTCCTGAGTATTTAGTTTATCAATAGGTAGCCTATGAAGTACTAGTACATTCCTTCTGTTTGACCAATTCTAGGAATGGTGTCAGGAAAAGATAGTGGAGACTGGATAGAGGAAAGAAAACTTTTTTGTTCTTTTCTTCCTGGTCACTTAAATAACTGGAGAATAAGAGAGTGATTTAATTCAACTTTCCTGTCTATTTGGTAAATTGATAGGAAATAAATGGATGAAAATTAAATAGAGCTAAAATTGAAGAAATTATATCTTGTTTGACGGGGGAATTGAAACAAATAGCTTCTTTTTAATCAAACCTGCTATATCTGCTTTATTTAATAGTACTTTTTTATGTGATCACAATGTGGTTATTAGAAATATGCTGTGATTGTTTTAAAAAAAGAGAGATTATTGCTTGCAAATTGTAGCTTAGTTTTTTTATATTACAAACGTCAATTAAGAATCATAAAATGTTTTGACTTATATAATATTTTTCTCACAATTAAATTAAGATATCAATTAATTTAGCTAATTAAATTCCACCTATATTTGTTTGTCCCATTTTTTTATTTTTTCACAACAGGGTTAACAATAAAACACACTAGGGGCGTCTATATTTTTTATCCGTATTATATTTCTGGTGATTGCAAAATAATTTTTGCACTAATTAAAAAAGTAGATTTGCGTTGACGACTGATACGGTTCTATTTTTTTTTCCAGCGAAGCCTGCAACAAATTTTTAACATTAAGGGAGAGGCGACCAGAATTGATAAAGTCACGAAAGGTGTCTGAAAGAGATGACGGAGCCGTACGTTGCTCTTATGGATCCGACATGTCTATTGACGAGGACCCCACTACTCCAGACCAACGACCTACTGGGTCCCACTCTGCCGGCCCCCAAAAGTTCTCAACGTGTCAGCAACCAAAACCTTTTTTCGTTGCCTCCACTTCGCAATGTAATAGCAGAGAATCCAGCGTGGAACCAGTCGAGAACAGCAACGAGAAAATCTCCACTGCTGAAAAAGGGAAGGAGGACGAGAAAGAGGAAGAGAAATCCTCTGATCAACCTCAAGGTCCTCAACTGAAAAGGAGGCTAAGCGTGCAAGAGCGAATCAACTTGTTCGAGAACAAGCAGAAGGAGAATTCTGGGGGAAGTGGGAAAGCTGCTGTGGCAAAAGCCCCAGAGCTTCGTAGGTTGTCATCTGATGTGTCAGCCCCGCCGGTGTTGAGAAGATGGAGCGGCGCCAGTGACATGAGCATTGATTTGGGTGGTGACAAGAAGGATATAGAGAGTCCTCTATGCACCCCATCTTCTGCCTCTGTTTCTCAGTCTAAGTCCAATGAGCAGAATTCGTCGAGTTTGACTGATGCAGCAAGTCTTGAGACTAATGCTAATCTGCAGGTTCCATATTCAATTGGGAAGGAGGAAGCTGATGGGGTGAAGCTTTTGACTGATTCTTCTAGGAGTATTCAAGATTCTATCAAGATCATATCAAACTCAACTTCGGGCATCTTTGATAGTGATCAGGGTCGTGGGAAGATCAGGTCAAGCTCACATATCAGCGGGGCTGAGGATAGGAGTGCTAAAAATCAACTGGATTCCGGAGGGCCTTTTGCTGAGGTTGGTTCGACTAGTAACGCAAACTTCAAAGTTTCTCAAGGCGGTAAGGAACTTGGGCGGAGCAAAGGACAAACTAGTCATCAGGTTATTGGCCTGAAGGATCAAAGTAGCCTACTAGAGCAATCTAGAGCTGCACAGGCTGATATTTGGCGTCAGAAAGAGGATACTGTATCAACTGATCATTTGGTTTCTAAGCGCGATAAAGCTCCTCAAAGGACCGCGGTGGCCTCTGCACAGTTGGTTAGTGGTTCAAGCTCAACAGTTACAGAAACTCCCGCTGCTCAAGTCCTTGAAGGTAATACACCGTATCTGCAGTCAAGACAGCAATCGCTTCCTGAATCTGAGGAAGTTGAAAAAAATAAGCTATCCCCATCTGAGAAATTAGCTAGTGCTTCTCAATCTAAAGTCAAAGAGCTTGGACATGTACCAATGAAATTTAAGAAGCAAGGTGGTGCTACTGAATTGGTCAAGAAGACTCAAGATAGGATGGACGAGATCATGGCTGAAACTAGCAAAACACCGCTGTCAAGTAAAATGGTTTTGGAGCCTCAGGGGCTTGACTCATTTTTGACACCTCCTATTGAGCAAGTTCCGAGGGTACGGCAGCCCAAAGCAAACCAGGAAATGAATGATGAGTTGAAATTGAAAGCGAATGAGCTAGAAAAACTTTTCGCTGAGCACAAATTACGTGCTCCTGGCGATAAATCTAATTCTACCAAGAGAAGTAGGCCAGGTGACATGCAAAGCCGTCCAGTTGCTAGTTCATCCTACAGGAAATCTGTGATAGATAATTCTAATGTTGGAATTTCTGACAATTACACGTCCAATGAACTTGCCTCAAGTTCCAATGATGTTTTAAATAGGAGTTTCTCTGAACTAAGTTTTTCGGATGGTTCTCGAGGGAAATTCTATGAGAGCTATATGCAGAAAAGGGATACCAAACTCCGGGAAGAATGGAATTCTAAGAGAGCTGAGAAGGAAGCCAAACAGAAGGCTATGGAGGATAGCCTTGAGAGGAGTAGAGCTGAGATGAAGGCCAAGTTTGCTGGATCTGCTGATAAAGACAGTATGGTTTCTAGTTCTCGTCTGCGTGCTGAGAGACTCAGATCATTTAATTCGAGGTCTATTCTGAGGAGAGACCAGGTATAGTTCTTTTTCTATTCTGTAATAGATGCAGCAATACCAACTCATACATAACGAAGCCATTTCTATATCTTGTTCTGTCTGCTGGTTTGGTTCTCTTGCATTACATGTAACTGATCCTGAAACAATTTGTTTTTGCAGCAACAGTTAGTTTTCGAGCCAAGTGATGACGAAGAAGATATGTCTGAATTATCGAAGCTGAAAAAATACGGTGAAGATAGGTCTTTCGACGAAACATCTATCGGGGATGATGTTCGTAAGAACACTCGGAGTAAGAAGCCTTTACCTGTCAAAGGTTTGTCTGCATCAACACCTCGCACCACAGTAGCACCTGTTCCGAGGTCTTCTGGGAAAGCTTCTAGTAATACATCAGGTAGGCGAAGAATTCAATCTGAAAATCCTCTGGCGCAGTCTGTCCCAAACTTCTCTGATATGAGAAAGGAGAACACCAAGCCTTCTTCCACAGCTGGTAAGACAACTCGTTCACAATCTAGAAACTACACCCGTAGCAAAAGCACAACTGAAGAGATACCCCTTGTCAGGGAGGACAAATCACGAAGATCACAATCCTTGAGAAAAAGCACCGCCAATATGGTGGAATTTAGGGAGACATCCGCTTTCGATTCTGAGGGGGTTGTTCTGACACCTCTCAAATATGACAAAGATGAGATGGAGCGGGATATCATTGAAAAATTTCCAAAAAGTTCAGGTTCAAAGACTTTACTAAAGAAGGGCAAGAATACTGACTTCAGCTCTAGAGGTGGTCTGACTAAGACAAGACCTTCTGCTGCATCTAAGACTGTGGATGGCGATGACGAGTACGATGATATGGTATTTGAGCCGGAAAACTCAGAAGGCAGGGGCCAGGATGAAGAAGAGGAAGAATTTGAGAACCCGACAGCTGATGTTCAGGAAAACTTTGACAATGGGGAACCAAGACTGAGCCATGATTCAGAGAAATTGGAAAACTCCGGATCAGAAAACGATGGTGTTCTGAGATCATTTTCTCAAGTGAACTCTGCTTCAGAAGCAGTATTGCCTTCTGTTGTCACTTCCAAGTTGTTATCTGGTGGACTTGTACAAGATTCACCGGGGGAAAGTCCTGTCTCATGGAATACACATGCTCATCACCCATTTTCGTATCCTCATGAGATGTCTGATGTCGATGCATCTGTGGACTCTCCTGTGGGAAGTCCTGCTTCCTGGAATTCACATTCTCTAAGTCAAACGGAGAGTGATGCAGCTAGAATGAGGAAGAAATGGGGAATGGCTCAGAAACCTATGCTCGTGGCAAATTCTTCTCAAAATCAATCGCGCAAGGATACAGCCAGAGGATTTAAACGGTTTTTGAAATTTGGGAGGAAAAATCGTGGCACAGATAATTTAGTTGACTGGATTTCTGCTACCACTTCTGAAGGAGATGATGATACAGAAGATGGACGTGACCCTTCTAATCGTTCTTCAGAAGATCTGAGAAAATCAAGAATGGGCTTCTCACAGGAGCATCCATCTGATGATAGCTTTTATGAGAATGAGTTTTTCAGTGAACAAGGTGAAATAATATGTTTCACTCCCTAAAACAAAACATCTAGTTTCTGTATGGTGGATATTTATTGTTGCCTCAAGAATAGCTTGTGATGGTTCAAAAAAAAAAAGAATAGCTTGTGATGCTTGATTCTGTTTCTTGAGTTTAACGGTTCCTATTTCTCTTTTTGTGGGTACATTAATACCCGGAAAAGTTAACTGCCAGCACCTAACAGTAGTACAGATCATTGTGCTGTTTTCTTGTTTATCAAGGGAAGATCCAGGGTGGATATCAAAATTCTTTTACATAATAGAAAAATAATAGGAAATGTCAGGAAGCAAAGGCGACCCTCAATTCTAGCTTTATCTGTTATTGCTGGTAGTTTTGCAAATGGTCTTTGTGAAGAATGAAGCATATTAAAGGAACTTAGCAATATGGCTTGAAGTTTAGTTCATACCTTAAACTAGGATAACTGGAATTGAGATTGTTTGGGAATTGCTCAGCTGGTGCTCTTGCTTGTTTACTTTGCTTTTGATTCAATCTTTTTTTGTTTGTTATTCTTCAGTCATTCAACTTCAGTGTAGAGCTTCTTCAAGTCACTAACCAATGATCTTTTCTTCTGGCAGTTCAATCCTTGCGCAGTTCAATCCCGGCACCTCCAGCTAACTTCAAATTGCGGGAGGATCATTTATCAGGGAGCTCAATAAAAGGTGACCAGCTAGTATAAGAAGTTTGTTTTGTGCATAATAAAATGTCATTATGTGAAGAAGTCATCTCGGTTGAAGAAGAAAACTAAATATAAAAAGTTTAGAAAGCCTCAATAATTTGGCCTTGGCCTATTTGCAACTTAGCTCCACGAAATTATAACCATAAAGGTCATTTTCAATTTATGCATTTAAGTGACAATCCTGACTTACATTAGGAGGTTGAACATGGACTTACATTAAGAGATTAAACATGGAGGAAAAATAAAGCTTTGTTTTGTTTGGGTTGGTCAAAGAGCACTCCTTACTAGCTTCATCTGGCAGAGTTGGTTTTGACTCTTCTTTTTGGTCTTGTTAGACATATTTTGTTGGGGTTTGCTTCTTTAATGGAAACTAATCTGTTTTTAAACAGATATCCTTGTTTATGTCACCAGCTTAACTTATATGGAGTCTATCTAGTTCTAGTTCTGATGGGAGTATGGCAAAATTTGGATTCTAAAAGGTAATGATTATACCATCGCGAACTGTTCACAAGAAGCAAAACTTAACCAACAACCTAAACCTTGCAATATTCTGCTTAGAACTCAAGAATACAGTTGTCCGAGCCTATAGACAGATCCTGTTCAACTAAGGTCGTAATCTTGCAAAAGTTCTGCTTACTACCAAAAATATTCTCTTTGAGACATTCTTCTTATTAGCAACACGCAGCACTCTATCATCTGTGTAGTGTTAGCATAGACAAGCAGAAAGTTGGACATAAACTTGTGCAAATCAGACTTGGTTATTTTATTCCCCATGAGTTCTTATGTACCGATTATCAAAATATGAAATACACAGAATATATAGCTAATTAATGATCACACTAGTTCTGATTTAGAATTTATAAATAAGTCTTAATGTTTCCATAAATTGAGAATATGCACTCTTAACTTTTGTCACTTCCTAATTATTTTACAGCTCCAAGATCATTCTTCTCCTTATCGACATTCAGAAGCAAGGGAAGTGACTCAAAGCCAAAATGACTATCTGAAGCCAAAGATAACCATTTCAAAGGATAAAGTTCCACTAATGCTTAGAATTGCCTTGTGATTGTACCGAACTTCAGACAATATTTCGCAGCAAGAGTTTGAGGTAGATGAGCTACAATCATCCACATATGATGTATACTTGTACTTAGTAATCACGGGGCTTGTGAAGCCTTTCTTGTGCTTAGCTGTTTCTAGTAGTTGTCTCAGAATATATGTTGTATAGTGTCTTGAGAGGACACTGGCGGAATATTAATGTGATTTTGGTAGTCATAGCATTCTTTCTTATGTTGTTATTTACTCTTGATTTATGGTAAATATCAGAAGTTAAATTTTGTTCAATCAAATATTGAAAGTTTAGAAAGGTCCAGGGTTGAACTATTTGATTATGCTACCTTTACCTTTATATGATACATACTATGGCAGATTTGATGACCTTGTTGTCTGGTTGCACAATTTTGTTGCCTAGACGGCTAGACCCCCTCTGGATATTTTACAATGACAGACATAAAAAACCATTTGTCTTCATACCAAGTATAGCATGCTGTCCAAATTTGCATATATTGTTGAAGAAATGTCATACAATTATCTTTTTTTTAATCCCAATTATAGGATGCTGTCCAAATTTGCATAGAAATTGTTGAAGGAATCTCTTAAAATTATGTTTGTTTTCATGCCAAGTATAGCATGCTGCCAAATTTGCAAAGAAATTGTTGAAGGAATGTCTTCAATCCTTGTTGCATAAATTAATTAGAGTTGATTCTAAAGCATCTCTACGGAGTTATTGAAGGGTGCTTGGTAAGTATTACTAATTATTTTTGTGGTTTGTCAATTTCTATGTAGAATAATTTATTTACGTTTAGTTCTTGGATTTGAAATATGTTGAGTGTCAAAGCCAGAAAATTGCCAAATTTTGTGCCAAGTGCAGAATTAAAAGTGTATAAATTGACCACTGAAATGTAGTGTATTGGAATGATCTAAACTCTTCCAATTTAATGCCAAGTGCAGAAGTAGAAATGTATAAATCCACCATCGAAATATATGTTGACACCCAATTTTTCCCTATATATTTTTCAATATGCAAAATAACTTCAAAATGACAGATGTATGCATATATATAAGTATATCCAAGTGTTTCATTACTTTTCCTTAATTTTTAAAGGATTTTTAAATCTATTTATTCCCCTATTTTATCCATAAAAATCCAATAATTGTTTCCAAGAATTATCATTTTGGTGATTCACTTATTGAACTTTTATATCTATGCTAAAATAAAGCTAAGGGAATTTTTACAAATTTATTTAGTATTTTTAAAGCTAAATTGCATATAATTGCAATATTAGCCTCTTTTAAGATTTAACTGTGTTTATATTCATAAAAGTAAATTTTTTATTTTTAAATTGTTAGTTATATATTATAGATTATTTTAGCACCTTTAATTTATTTCCAAAAATTAATTTGCTATTTTTATAATTTTAAAAGTGAAAATTGGCAATTTAAATAATAGCCCAAATTCATTTCAATCATAGACTAAATCCAACCCTAATTATAGCCCAAAATTGACCCCAATTTGAACCCAATTTCCCCTGGCCCAATTCCTTTTAAATCCGACCCCTTACCGTTTAAATAACCCAACCCGGTCTCCCACCTAACCCTTTCAATTCCAACCGTTGATCATTTAGATCAACGACTTATAAAAGAACAATGCGGACGTTGCAAATATAACCCGAGTATTACGCCCAGGGTCGAATCCACAGAGAGTTAACCTATCAACCACTATCTTCAGACCCACTAATTCTTCAGAACCAGCTTCCTAAATATTCAAATCTCAGTTGAATGTTCTTTAACAACTACGCTTGCAAGTAACTAAATAGCTTTAAACTAAACTAATAAAATTGTAAACAATAATAAGAAGAAGCTAAGGCAATGATTTCCCCTATTGATGGAATCCCTTCTATTTATGCTCATACAGATTTACCAAAACATCTCTATCAATCATGAACGCTAATCTTATCGTAAATCTCTCCTGAGTAATCACAGTAATTTACTATTGCACTCTCCCGAGATACACTAGCTTACTTTATTTAGCACGATTCACTTTAGATTACACCCAAGGCTTTATTATCCCTAATCCCGCCTTTAAACCCGCAATTATAGATTCCTCTAATAATCTAGGAGTGGTGTTGTTCAACAATAACCTAAATATGCACACTTTTCCAAGTTATGCACAATAAATAGGCACAATTAATTGAGGATCCTGTCAATTAACTACAACATATACGGAGTTGAACAAATAGAGATTAACTAGCAATTTGTATTCACATAAACAAGAAGTTCATCACCCAATATGTTCCATCAAAATCTTAGACAAGGAATTTAGCTACTCATGGCTATGGGTAAATAAGCTAAGATAGAATTCATCATTAAAAATCAAAATTAAAGAAGAAAGATGTTTGGAGTATTCTCTCACAATGGTTTTCCTTGCTAAGAAACCGTAAAAATTAATACATGCCTCTTTTGAGCGAAGTCTAATGTTTTAAATAGGGTTTAGGTCTAAAAATCCTGTATTTACACTTTGACCCCTGAACTTTCTACGCCTGCCACGGTTCTGCCGCGGTCGCGGTAGAACCGCGGCCAATTACCCTCTCTGAACTTCTAAAATTCTGAAGCTGCCTTCCACCGCGGTTCTGCCGCGGTCGCGGTAGAACCGCGGCCAAACTTCTTTTCTGAATCCTGAGGGCTGGAAGGGCATAGCTTCATTGGGAATTTACACATTTGGCCTCTTTTCTCCAATTTTTGACTCCAAAACTGCTCCTTAGCCTTCCT
>MU760162.1:47956-74995 GCA_026770625.1 Nicotiana glauca
CCTTTGTCAGCAGCGGTCCCCGTATGACCATTTCATCACCAATTATCCGGGCCGCATCAAAATCCTTTCTTGTCACAAAGCACCAAGTCAACAGTGCCCGATTGAAGTTCACGTCCGTTGTATTGCTGGATGGCAGGAACCTGCAGCAGATAATAGTCAACCAACACTTGGCCAAGTGGTGAAAGAGTTAGAGTTGAGAGTTATTTGGTCACGTATCCAAATGGGTTGCCCCCTGTGCAATGTACATCCGTCATGACCTCCCATGTCACCCCTGGCCTGTCATAGTAATAGTCGACGGCACTGGTGAACGGAGGCAGCCGCAACACCTGGCGAATTGTTGGAACTGTAGCACTGACCACCGTACCCCGAACAATCACCTCCCTACCCAAGTGCAATGGGCAGTTGGCGTAAAATGCTCAAACCAGCATCTTATTAACTGGTGCAGGGTCGTTAAATAGGAATTCCATTTCCCGCCTCTGTATTTCTTCATACATCTCCACCTTTTCGGCTCGAAGGGCTACCCGATCAATCAGGATCTCATGGAGGAAGGTCTTTGTAGCCTTGGCGTTGAAGTCGTCCTCTGCCAGTTCCGATTGGAACCTGGACTCATCATAAGTAGGTCGCTGGGATGGACCGCCAGATCGCCTGTGTCTTTTAGGAGCTATGTGACCTGCACGGAATCAACAGAAACATCAAATGTGCCTTAACTAGTGCCAATCGGATGGACACTCAGACTTCACCACCCGATGGCACCAAAAACTTTCCCTCACTTCATTCATAATAACCTCCACAATAGCCCCACAATTTTTTTTACCGCTTCCGGCATAATACACCCCACACTTACTCCTTTCAATGTTACACATGAAATACAAAACCACCATATATCAACTACAACCATACCACCAATCAACTACACATCATCAACCATCAGTTACAACACCCCAACCATCAATTCCAACACCCCAACCATTAATTACAACACCCCAAACCTAGGTTGGGCGTAAAACACCCCAAAAATATACAATACAATACCAAAATTTCGGCTATCACATGACCCAATACCATACTACACCACAAAAATATAGTTTAGGCCTCCAAGCCACCAACACCACTTCACAATTATAGAATAATGGAAACCCAAACAATTTAGCACTAAATAAACCCACAAACATAAATACAACAATATAAAGCATAAAAGAAAGAAAAAATTAAAACTTTACACTAATTCTAACTAGGGTTTACTAAAACTAACAATAATTAAACTACACTACTTAAAGAAGAAATAGAAGAGGGAAAAGAAAAACTTACGTGAAAGGAGGAAGTGAAGGGTGGGTTATGTTGATGGAGGTTGGAGAAGAAGATGGATGAAGGAGAAGAGAGAAATGGAGAGATTTGTAGAGAGAGGAAGAGAAGAAGAGAAGAAGAAGAGAAAAAATAGAGAGAAGGAGGAGTGTCGGTTGGGTTGATGGGGGAAAATGGGGGGGGAGGGGGGAGGTGTTTTAGGTTAATTAGAAGGGGTAGGGGGAAATTATTTAATGAAAAACAAAATAAAAAAAATAATTTCAACCTGGCCCCNGCTGCCGCAGTTCTACCGCGGTCGCGGTAGAACCGCGAGCAGTGAGATTCAGAGAGGCTATGTGACCGCAGTTTCACCGCGGTCGCGGTGGAACCGCGGTCGAAGCCCCTCTCTGATTCTTTCGCCCAGTTTTTTTATTTTTTTATTTTTTTTATTTTTTATATATAGACTAAGATAAGATTACAATTACAACAATTCCGCGGGTTGCCTCCCACACAACGCCTGATTTAATGTCGCGGCACGACTCAGATGAGCGCAATTAAGGTTCGTTCGACCTCTGTGGTTCATTCAAGTGCAACTCGGATATTTCCTTAGGTTTGTTTATACCGACATATAATTTCAATCGCTGACCATTTACTCCAAAGGTACGAGAGTCATCTTCAGTAGTAACTTCCACAGCTCAGGATGGAAACACTTCAACCACGTGAAATGGTCCAGACCATATTGACTTTAGCTTACCCGGGAACAACCGCAGTCTTGAGTTATAAAGCAATACCCTGTCCCCAGGTTTTAAATTTCGCTCAATGATGTTCTGATCGTGAAGCCTCTTCATTCTCTCCTTATACAGCCTTGTGCTCTCAAAAGCAAGATACCGAAACTCCTCGAGCTCATGTAATCCAGTGACCCTAGACGTGCCCGTAGCTTCCAAGTCTAAGTTCAGCTGTTTTAGTGCCCACCACACTTTATGTTCAAGTTCAACAGGTAGGTGACAAGCCTTCCCAAACACCAACTTATATGGCGACATACCAATTGGTGTCTTGAAAGCTGTCCTATAAGCCCATAGTGCATCATCTAACTTCCTTGACCAGTCAGTTCTTGTAGCGTTTACAGTTTTTGTCAATACGCTCTTGATCTCTCTGTTGGACACCTCAACCTGTCCACTAGTCTGCGGGTGGTACGGAGTATCCACCTTGTGGCGCACATCATATTTTGCCAACAACTTCTTAAAGGCCCGGTTGCAGAAGTGAGTGCCTCCGTCGCTGATAATTGCGCGCGGTGTCCCAAAGTGGGTGAATATGTTCTTCTTTAGAAACCCGACCACCACCTTAGCATCATTGGTGGGTAATGCTGCAGCTTTCACCCACTTGGACACGTAGTCTACAGTAACAAGAATGTATTTATTGCCATAGGAGCTGATGAAGGGACCCATGAAATCTATCCCAGACATCGAACACTTCCACCTCTTGAATTGGGTTCATGGGCATCTCGTGACGCCGAGAAATGTTCCCGATGCATTGACATTCATTACAGCACTTAACCCATAAGTGAGCATCTTTAAACACTGTTGACCAGAAAAATCCGGCCTCTAGAACCTTAGCTGCTGTCCTGATTCCTCCAAAGTGACCGCCATATGCCGAAGCGTGACAAGCCTGCAAGACAGAAGATTGTTCGATCTCGGGGACGCATCTCCGAATCATATTATCAAGGCATATTCTAAACAGGTAGGGATCATCCCAGTAATATAATTGGCTTTCACGAAAAAATCTCTTCCTTTGGACCGATGATAGGTTGTGAGGAACAATACCTTTGTCCAGGTAATTAGCATAGTCTACATACCAAGGAGCTTCTTGATGGGTGGTAACGAGCAGTTGCTCATCTAGAAAAGTTTCCAGAATGTCCTCAACTTCTACTATATTTTCAGCTCCTTCAAGTCGTGATAGGTGATCAACGACTTGATTTTCAGTGCCCTTGCGGTCACGAATTTCAAGATCGACCCAACGAATCAGGCATGGCTTAGAGTCCTTCTTTTATATTAAGTATCTAAGAGCTGCATGGTCAGTGTATACGATTACCTTAGATCCTATCAGATAGGACCGGAACTTGTCAAAAGCAAATACCACAGCTAGCATCTCCTTTTTTGTCACTGTGTAGTTCAACTAGGCTCCGCTCAGTGTCCTACTAGCATAGTAGATTGGGTGCATCAATTTGTCCTTCCGCTGGCCCAGCACTGCCCCCACCGCGTAGTCACTAGCATCACACATTAATTCGAACGGTTGCTCCCAGTTGGGGGCAACGATGATGGGTGTTGTGACCAGCCTTTGCTTCAACTCCTCAAAAGCTACCCTGCAATCATCAGAAAATACAAAAGGGTGATCTTTCTCTAACAACTTACAGAGAGGGTTGGCGATTTTGGAGAAGTCCTTAATGAACCTCCGGTAGAACCCGGCATGTCCAAGAAAGCTTCTTATGGCTTTGACTGAAGTTGGTGGAGGCAGCTTTGCTATGACATCAACCTTTGCTCTATCAACCTCTATTCCTTTGCTTGACACCCGGTGCCCCAAGACTATTCCTTCTTGTACCATGAAATGGCACTTTTCCCAATTCAGAACCAAGTTAGTCTCGATGCACCGTTTCAACACACGCGTCACATTTACTAGGCATTCCTCAAATGAATTCCCCACCACTGAGAAGTCATCCATGAACACCTCCATTATATCTTCTACCATGTCAGTGAATATGGCCATCATGCACCTTTGGAATGTGGCGGGTGCATTGCATAGGCCAAATGGCATCCTCCTGAAGGCATAAATGCCATATGGGCATGTGAAGCAGGTCTTTTCTCTATCTTCAGGGGCAATGGAGATCTGATTGTACCCTGAGTACCCATCTAAGAAGCAAAAGTGTGACCTCCCTGCCAATCTATCCAGCATCTGATCAATGAAGGGAAGTGGGAAGTGGTCTTTCTGGGTGGCTAAATTCAACTTTCTGTAATCCATGCAAATTCTCCAGCCTGTGACGGTTCTTGTTGAGATGAGCTCATTGTTGTCATTCTTCACCACCGTCATGCCACCCTTTTTAGGCACACATTGAACTGGGCTAACCCAGCTACTGTCAGAAATTGGGAAGATGATTCCCGCATCCAACCACTTTATCACTTCCTTCTTCACCACTTCCTTCATATTTGGATTCTGCCTCCTCTGATATTCCTTAGAAGGTTTGTGCCCCTCTTCCAGCAGAATCTTGTGCATGCAGTAGGCGGGGCTGATCCCCTTGATGTCTGCCATGGTCCACCCAATGGCAGTTTTGCACTCCTTTAGTACCTGTATAAGCTGTTGAACCTGCACATCTAACAAACCAAATGAGATAATAACAGGTAATGTGGAGTTGGGACCCAGAAACTCATACCTGAGGTGGGCTGGCAATGGCTTTAGCTCCAGCTTAGGTGGTTCTTCAATGGATGGTTTTGCTGGAGGGGTCTCTCTCTTTTCTAAGTGTAAGGGCTCAAACTCTAAATTTCTGTCCCAGGACCCTCTACCTTCCAATGCTAACACCCAATCCGACAAATCCTCCCCATTCACTTCATCTAAATTCATTAAGCATGCAGCAAGGGGGTCCTCAGCCGTCAACACCTCATCATCAGACTCTACAATTACATCCACTGCATCAATAAGAGAGCAATTTGCAAACTCACTCGGTCGCCTCATAGATTTCTGCACATTGAATATAATTTCCTCATCGTTGAGCCTCATCTTGAGCTCCCCAGTTTCACAATCAATCAACGCTCTCCCAGTGGCCAAAAATGGTCTTCCTAAGATTATAGGAATTTCTTCATCCACCTTGCAGTCCAAGATTACAAAATCTGCGGGGAACACAAATTTCCCCACCTGAATGAGTACATCATCAAGAATCCCAAATGGACGTTTCACAGTCCTGTCGGCCAGCTGCAGCAACATAGAGGTGGGTCTAGCTCTCCCAATGCCCAACCTCTTATAAATAACCAGGGGCATAAGATTGATGCTGGCCCCTAAATCACAAAGTGCCTTAGCAAAGGCGAAGTTCCCTATAGTGCATGGAATTGTAAAGCTACCTGGATCAGATAGCTTTTCAGCAACAGGTCTAGACACCACTGCACTACAGGTCTGAGTAAGTGTCACTGTGGCCAAGTCTTGGAAGTCAAACTTCCGGGACATCAAGTCCTTCATCATTTTAGCATATCCAGACATCTCCTTTAAAGCTTCAATCAATGGAATGTTTACCTGGATTTGTTTGAGCATCTCAAAGAACTTTTTGTATTGCTCCTCCTTTTGGTGCTTGGACAACCTCTGTGGGAATGGTGCAGGAGGTCTTTTCTTCCCAATTACTTGAGATTTCTCTTTCTCAGCTATTATTTCAACTACTGGCTCTTCAACTGGCTCATCTACTTTCCCGGTCTCTTGCTGCATATCCTTCTCTTCAGGTGTGGGCTGGACTGTCACCTCTGTCAATACCGTAGACTCATCCAGCTCAATGGGCACTGGAATGAGTGTCTCAGCCTGTATGTTACCTCGAGCTCTCTCTTGTTCAACATCTAGATCCCTACCATTTCGGAGACTCACTGCCATCAGCTGCTTTGGGCCCTGATCTTTTGGATTGATTTGGGTATCTGCAGGTAATGTCCTTTGAGGGAGATTGTTCAGCGACATCGAGATCTGGCCCACTTGTACCTCAATCTTTTTAATGGCTGCATCATGTGCATCCACTCTTTCATTCATCTTGGCATTGGACCCAATAACCTGTTGCATCATTGCTTCCAGTCTTGCAAACCCATCTTCTTGTCTTCCACCATGCTGTTGCTGAGGTGGATGGTACCCTTGCTGCTGATTGTTGTACCCCTGTGGTCTAGGATACGGTGCCATGTTTTTTGGGGGTCTCATACCTCCCATGTTTCCGGCGTTGTACTGTGGCTGAGGTGGCCTGTACTGCTGCTGAGTCTGCTGACCCCAATTCTGATTTCCTTGTCTCTGACCCCCATAGTTAGCCACATAATTCATATCTTCAGGGTGCTGATGATGATGATCATGCTCTGCATTCCAAGGATTACCAATTGGCTGGCTAATGCAAGATGCGCACAAGCCCCCATTGGTAGTATCTACTATATGTACCTGCTGCTTTTGCCCTGATTCCTCCACCTTTTTGGTGAGGATGCTCATCTGTGTCAAGAGAGTCGCCATATTTTCAGCCATAGTATTAGAAGGATCAAGAGGCACTGAGTGCACCACTGGAGTGATAGGTGCATTCCTAGTTGTCCATCCCGAATTTTGTGCCATTTTGTCCAGCAAATTCTGGCCTTCTCTCCAAGTCTTGCTC
Source organism: Nicotiana glauca (assembly GCA_026770625.1). NCBI lineage: Eukaryota > Viridiplantae > Streptophyta > Magnoliopsida > Solanales > Solanaceae > Nicotiana > Nicotiana glauca. Next base: position 54,600 of record MU760162.1, read on the forward strand.
AAGAACGCCCCACCAGCTGAGGCATCTACAATGTTCTTCATGCTGTCTGACAGCCCCATGTAAAACCGTTGTCCCAACATCTATTCTGGAACACCGTGGTGAGGACACATAACCAACATTCCTTTAAACCTGCCCCATGTCTCATGTAACGTCTCTATTAGTTTCTGCTTGAAGCTTACGATCTCATCAATTTGTTGAGCAGTTTTGTTTGGCGGGTGGAACTTGTTGTGGAATTGCTTGACTAATTCATCCCAAGTTTCTATAGAGTTGATAGGGAGTGAATTAAGCCAAACCTGTGCAGCTCCTGTAACCAAGAATGGAAACAATAATAGCTTGATTGCTTCCGGAGTCACGTTGGGTTGCCTTTGTGTTTTGCATATAGATAAGAAGTTCTTCAAGTGCTGCGGAGGATCTTCTATTTGTGTCCCAGAAAAGAGTCCCTTGTTTTGCAACAAGTGTAGCATATTTTTTGTGATCTGGAACGATTCGGCTTGTATTGCGGGCACAACAATGGTAGTGGCCAAATCGTCAGCTGTTGGTTGTGCCCAGTCATATAATGCACCCTCAGGCACAGGGGGTGCCCCTTCCCTGGCATTTAAGTCAACTTGCTCATTCCTGACGTTTCTGTTGGGATCGTTTACGTCTCCCATGTTAATTTGATTTTGAGTGTTTGTTGGGATTGTTGAATTCTTTTGTTGGCACGGTTCAATGCCCGGAATGTTTGCTCGGGGTCTAAGAGTCCTTCAAGTAGTTCTCCAGTCCTCGTAGACTTTCTAGGCATACACCTGAGCAACCAAGTCAACAACCATTAGATTTTTAATGAAAATTTTGGTAGAGAGAAAACTGACTACAATAAGAATCTTTGTATTTCTGTCAATGGCAATTGATAATTCCGTTAACTCCCCGGCAACGACACCAAAATTTGATCACGCCCAAGTATGCCTTATAAAAGGACAATGCGGACGTTGCAAATATAACCTGAGTGTTACGCCCAGGGTCGAATCCACAGAGAGTTAACCTATTAACCACTATCTTCAGACCCACTAATTCTTCAGAACCATCTTCCTAAATATTCAAATCTCAGTTGAATGTTCTTTAACAACTACTCTTGCAAGTAACTAAATAGCTTTAAACTAAACTAATAAGATTGTAAACAATAATAAGAAGAAACTAAGGCAATGATTTCCCCTATTGATGGAATCCCTTCTATTGATGCTCATACAGATTTACCAAAACATCTCTATCAATCATGAACGCTAATCTTACCGTAAATCTCTCCCGATTAATCACAGTAATTTACTATTTCACTCTCCCGAGATACACTAGCTTACTTTATTTAGCACGATTCAATTTAGATTACACCCAAGGCTTTGTTATCCCTAATCCTGCCTTTAAACCCGCAATTATAGATTTCTCTAATAATCTAGGAGTGGCGTTGTTCAACAATAACCTAAATATGCACTCTTTTACAAGTTATGCACACTAAATAGGCACAATTAATTGAGGATCCTGTCAATTAACTACAACATACACGAAGTTGAACAAATAGAGATTAACTAGCAATTTGTATTCACATAAACAAGAAGTTCATCACCCAATAGGTTCCATCAAAACCTTAGACAAGGAATTTAGCTACTCATGGCTATGGCTAAATAAGCTAATATAGAATTCATCATTAAAAATCAAAAGTAAAGAAGAAAGATGTTTGGAATATTCTCTCACAATGGTTTTCCTTGCTAAGAAACCGTAAAAATTAATACATGCCTCTTTTGGGCAAAGTCTAATGTTTTAAATAGGGTTTAGGTCTAAAAATCCCGTATTTGCACTTTGACCCATGAACTTTCTATGCCTGTTGCGGTTCTGCTGCGGTCGCGGTAGAACCGCGGCCAATTACCCTCTTAGAACTTCTAAAATTCTGAAGCTGCCTTCCACCGTGGTTCTACCGCTGTCGCGGTAGAACTGCGGCCAAACTTCTTTTCTGAATCCTGAGGGCTGGCAGGGCATAGATTCATTGGAAATTTACACATTTGGCCTCTTTTCTCCAATTTTTGACTCCAAAACTACTCCTTAGCCTTCCTTATACATATATCACCTGCAAACCATGAAAAACACTAATAAGAGCATTTTGTTATCACTTTTAGCATTAAAACTACACAAGAAGGTGATTATTTAAGGTGTGATTATAGTCAAATTCACCTATTATCAGCTCCCGTTCCCCCTTACCTTTTTTAACCTTGAACGACCCCTAAACCTAAATCATTTTCCATCCACCGCCGCCCTTGAATTCCCTTTCTCTCTCAACTCTCTTTGAAACACCTACAAACCCTAGCCGCCGCCACCCTAATCCATAGCCTTCCAAGGCCATCTGAGACCTGTACCAGCCTTCCATGGCTCCTATGTGTTTGGTTCTGAGGTCTCATGACCAGATTTTGAAGGAATTTGGTCCAGTCCTCACTCGATGACCTTTCTCCGGTCATCCATAACTTTTCTCCGGCCAACCATGGCCATTCGAGTAAGATCCTTGACTTTCCTGGTTAAATCGGTAACTTTCAAGGCCTTTCTCAGTGCTTTTGGATTTTTTGAAACCCTAATCTCTAAGATTTTTTCGATTTTCTTTCAGACCTACCTTAGATCTGTGCTTTCCATGAACTTTTTAAGTGCTTCTCGAAGTTTCTTTGACCTTTCTTTCTGATTAGGGTTTTCCTTTAAGTTATTTCAAGAAATCTCTTCTTTAATTTTAATGTGTTTCCGATTTTGCTATGTTTTGTTCATGTTGTTCTCTTATCTGAGTTAGCATGTTGAAAACCCTATTTCCTTTGTGGTGTCATTCGAATTCTAAAACTATTTGCTAGTACTTGTTTGATTTATTTGCTTATCATCTTTAAAAATCGACTGTTGTTAAAAAGCCCTAGGTCTTTGGGGTCTGAAATTGTTTGTTTGAGTACTTGACTCGACTGAAAGCTTCATTTTAAACTCTCTTTTATCTATGCGACTTATCTTACTATGGTTGAAACCCTAACTTTTCAAAGGGTTTCCCCACCTGCTATGTGAGACCTTTGCATGTTCGGATACTCTGTTGATTCAATGTGACTTGACCTACTTGATTATTACGCTTCGGACGTTTGCTTTACTACTAAACCCTAGTTTATTTCTGCCACTAGCCTGTTTATGATTTTGTCAATAAGTTTGGCATCGCTCGTCTGATGACCTTGTTCACTTTATTTATATGCTGAATTTTCTTCCTTGATAGATCTTCATCTTGTGACTCATTTCTAAGTTTCCGTTTTATGAACTCTGATTTCACTCGGCCGTTCAAAGTTGATTGATTCTTTTCCATTTGTTGTAATATTTACTTTGCTGAACCTATTCCCAAAATAAGTATATTTCTGTACTTAGACTCGATTGCTTACTTAATATTTTTTACTACTTCTTTTATGGCAATAATCAAGCTGTCTCTAAAAATGATTTTCTTCCTTATTTGAATCTGTTAAACAATGATTCCTTAATTAAAGGAAATCACTGGTATAATTGATTATTTCCATATTTGTACTAAAATTTTACTTATTACCTTTCCTTCACTCGTTTCGAATGGCTATAAATACCCTGCCACCCCTCTTCTTTCAAAGACACGAACAAACGAACACAAGAAACAAAACACTTGAGTTCAAAACACACACTTCACAAAAAACTCTCTCTCTTTGCTCTGTTACTACTTATGTTGCTGCCTTGTAGCCGGCTGAAAGCCAAGGCTAGGCTGTGGGAAAATTGCTTACTTTTTTTCTTCTGCATTTGCTTCTTTACTGGTATGTTCTAATTAATTTCCTAGCATCAACAACACATGTTTCTTTACTATTTCCTTCACTCTTGCTTGTTTCCTGCTTGTGTTAATCAAGTTCAATTACTAAGCATGTTGTAATTCGTCCCTTTCTCTTCTAAATAAATGTTTTTCTAATATATGAACTCTGTCAGTCACTTATTGTGACTTGTGAATCCCAAACCCCCGTACCCCCTATGTGTTTGTATTCCCTGGTTGGTTTGGAGGACATGTCTGCATTAGGCATTGCTGTGCATGACCCAAAATCTGACCCTCCTTGGGGTCATAACCTTATTTCCCCTCTGTGTGTTGTATTCTCTGGCTGGTTCAGGGGCATGGCAGCACTATCTATTGATGTGCATGCCCAGACCTGACCCCTTCCTAAGGTCATATGTTTCCTGCAATGAATTCCCAAACCGCTAACCCCTTTGTATAAATAAATAATGATTCTATGTAATGTTAGCTTTACTACTACTATCTATCAAACACCCTTACCCATCTCTATTCTCCACTCAGTTTTAAATTTCTATTTCTGCACTTCTACTGTACTCTTAGACTTAGGTTCTGCCCCTCTTGTGTGAGCTTTGCTTTGGGACCCATGAGCTCCCTCTGAACTTTGACACATAAGGGCTGACCCTTCCACACTGCACTCATCTCTATCTGACTGTGCAAACTTGGGTGTGAGCACTGCCTAGGGTCCCTTGAGACCCTCAGGGAACTTTGACACGCCCAGGTTTGAGAAAGGCTTCGAAACAAGTGGTATTTGAGGTGTTTTGTTCTATAACTCAGAGAGGAAGTCAAAATCAGGCTTTCTATGGTTGTAATTTCCTATTTTTACATATTCTCAGGGCCTGTTTTAAATTCTGCATGTTTTAATTCTTCATTTAGATACCATGCCCATAGGATCTGTTTTAAATTCTGCATGTTTTAATTCTTTATTTAGATACCATACCCATAGGATCTGTTTTAAACTCTACATGTTTTAAAGTTAGATACCATTCCCATAGGATCTTTTTTAAATTATGCATGTTTTAATTCTACAGTTAGTTACCATGCACATAGGATCTGCTTTAAATGCTGCATGTCATATTACCACACTTAGATACCATGCCTATAGGATCTAAATGGCTACAATCAGGCATCATGCTCATAAGGTTAAATTAGTACCTTTTCATAGAAATTATGCCTATAGGAATTTCAAGTAAATCCTGCCTGCTTCATCTCACGTTTAACTAGATATCATGTCTATAGGGATTAAAATCAGCAATAAACGATGTCAATGTCTATAGAATCTGAAACTAGTCTATTCTAAAAATCAGCCTATCTCATAACGTTCTAAATAACCCAGTCTCTTATTATTAACACGGTTTAGCAAGCATGCCTATAGGCTCTCAAATTGCTCATTGTAAAATTATTGCTGCTTTGCCATATTTTGAATCAGTAATAGCCATCATGTTTATAGGATCTCATCTTAACACCTAGGCAAGCCTTAGGTAATAACAACAAAACTAAATCTGCTTTTGTTAATCATTAATTGCTACAACCAGTAGGCAAGATTGATTCAGACTTCTTATCTGACTTATGTAATAAATTGGTCTGCTTCAACAGCTAAACTCCCCCAGTCTTAGTATTTTAAATTCTGACTTTAAATGTGTTTTAAGTCATGTTACTTTTTTGTGCTTTGCTTGAGGAGGTATATTTGATCCTCTTAATTGTTTATATGCCTTCCCTAATATTCAGTCCTATATGTTCTTGTTTGTTTCTTAGTATTTTGCCTTTAAACCTGAGAGTCAGCCTAGAACCTCCTTCTTATAGGGATAGTAGTCTTAAATTCCTCTGGGACTGATAGGAATGGGACGGGTAATAGCATGCAATAGAGGTCGAGACCAATTCGCGCTTTAATACCTTGACGGGGTGAGAATTGTAGATATGGATATAATGACCGGTACACTAATACCATGTGTAGCCCCTCTTTAGAGGAGTGATTACCGGGTATTGCATTGATGTGATCCAAATTACAAATAAACCTAGGACCTTTCTTGTATTCGTCAGCATGTTTAGTTGTAACTCTTTCAAAACTTTGTTTTATATTTATCATTCCCAAACATTTATGTATTCAAAATCCCCTCTTATTTGAGCCTTATTTGTTTACTCGCTAATTGCACAAATTCACAAAGAACTGTCTGGTCGGGAACCACACTAGTGCATCCTGAGGGGGTGCCTAACACCTTCCCCTTGGGATAATTTCAAGCCCTTACCCTATCTATGGTTATCAAAGAATGTAGTTGTAGTTGAACCTTGTAGGTGTTCTAATGCACCATAAATCATTAGGTGGAGACTCTTCAAAAATTCAAAACCCAGTTCCCAAAAGGAATGAGTTGTCCTATACCCAAATGTCACAAACCCGATTTTCTGATACGAAGAGGGAAAAAAGGGGCACGACAGCATGGCGACTCTGCTGGGGATTTAGGCTTTTACCATTTTAGATTATTCTTGTGAATTTGTACCTCTCTATGTGCAGTTATCGGTTTAATTTCCTTCAACATTTAATTTCTTCTTTAGAAGCAAAACTGACATGTCTTCCTTGTTTTCTTTCCTTATTTGCTTTAAATTATGAAATTGATGTATTTGTCGCTTCCTTAATGTGCAAATACATGTGAACATGATTTATTTTTAAGTATTGCATAATCATGCTCAACATCATACTCCACTCGTGCCAAAACAAATACTATAGCAACGCTTATAATGAGTGGTTGCACCCTTCTTATATCATTACCCCCTAAATTTTGAAAGACATATTTGCGGTAAAACTAGTCGATCAGCGGTGCAGTCGACAGTTCCGAGCCTTCCCCCCGAGTTGTCTGCTCAAGGGTATCAGTCTAAAACCCCATAGAAACCTTACTCTGTTTAAATTGCATATGCATCATGGTCAAACCTAGCCAGATTAGTTATGTTGTCCGCATAATGATCCTTTAAGATAGCCTTGTCCAAAAGTCCACTAGGTTGCCCTAAACCCAAATGGACATCATCACGTTCTGTGCATTTATTTGGAGAACTAAATGCTTCATGCTAATTTTTGCTGTTAAATAGTCGAGTCTGGTGGGGGGTAGGGTCTAACCATTTTGTTTTGCAGAAAATGAGGCATGAGGTCCCCAGTTTTGGTATGATTAGCACGCTCCCACTCTTGCTAGACTGGTGGAGGAGTCTTCCATCAAATGACCAAATCAATGAGTGAAAAGAGAGGGCCGCCAAAGCTAGCAAAAAGTTGAAATGTTTGGAATACAGTCTGCTGGAATTGGAAGTAAAAGTGAGAAAGAGAGTCACCGACTACCAGAACGCTGAGGAAAATAAAGGGGAACGCCCGGCGAAGGTATTTTTACTGGTGAACCTACACGAACTGGAGGATTTGATCAACGAGAGCATTCAACCTGGGGAAGGTCCTTCTGGGACCAAGTAGATAGGAGTTTATTTTTTTCGCTTTATAAATGTAATAAGGCCAATGGCCATTAGTGATTTTCATTTCTTGCTTATTTATTGCCGTTTTGGGATTCGTCTTTTTTTTATCAATAAAATGAGGCATTCAACATTCAGCATTCTAAGTTCTCCAAATCAATCTGTCGCTAGGCCTACCTCGGCCACAACGAGGCTCCCAAATTAGGGCACATTTCATATTCCTCCACTATGTGTTTAAATATTGTAATACTTTTTATGATCTTCACTAACTTGGTTACCTTTTTTGTTTTATTTTTGTTATTCCACTACCAAAAGGTTAGTTCGTGCACTCTGGCATGATCATCTTAAGCAGAGGGGCACGCCTCAATAACTGGACCATCAGGACAACCAGAGCCCGACGAGCCTCGGGGTAGCAAGGCTAAAACAAGCATCATGCACTGTTTTTATTTACTAGATGATTTTCTTTTTGCATTTTTATTCCCGCAATAAGATCTTCAATGTTCAAAACAGTTATGAAATTTATCAAAGCATTTCAACTTTTTCTTATGAATCAACACTCATTATTATTTTTTCTCTCATCACTTTACTTATACAACATTACTATTACTTATCTTGATGAACCAATGACTGTGACATGCAATGAGACAACGCAACAAACAGACATTGATTCAGAAGAATATGACATACCAGAGGAGATTGTCAAAGAAGTGGAGAACTTTGAGAACAGACCTATGTCCAGCCTGGACGAGACAAACCGAGGAGATTCAGAAAACATCAGGGAAACACGAATCAACGTTCACTTGTCGCCATCAGAAAAGAAGCAATACATAGAATTTCTAAGGGAATATGAGGACATATTCGCTTGGTCATATGATGACATGACTGGTCTGAGTACGTCTATTTTGGCTCACAAACTGCCAATCGATCCGACATGTCCACCGGTAAAGCAAAAGCTCAAAAAATTCAAGCCTGATATGAGTGTGAAATTCAAGGAAGAAGTCACTAAGCAAGCCAAAGCTAAGGTTCTCAGGGTACTAGAATACCCGACATGGTTAGCCAACGTAGTGCCAATTCTGAAGAAGGACGGGAAGGTCAGAGTTCGTGTCGACTACTGGGATCTCAACTGGGCCAGTCCGAAAGACGACTTCACTTTGCCGAACATACACATCCTGATTGACAATTGCACCAAGAATGAACTGCAGTCATTCGTGGATTGTTTCGCTGGTTACCATCAGATCTGGATGGATGAAGAAGATGCTAAAAAAATGGCTTTCATTACTCCATGGGGAATGTATTGTTACAAGATGATACCATTCGACTTGAAGAATGCAGGGGCCACCTACATGAGGGCCATGACTACTATTTTCCATGATATGATACACAAGGAGATAGAGGTATATGTGGATGACGTTATCATCAAATCCAAGAAAGCCGCTGACCACATAAAAGATCTGAGGAAGTTTTTCAACATATTATAGAGGTACAACCTGAAACTAAACCCCGCAAAATGTGCATTTGGGGTTCCTTCCGGGGAGTTGCTTAGGTTTATTATGAGCCGCCGAGGAATAGAACCGGATCCATCAAAAGTCAAAGCCATTCAAGAACTACCACCGCTAAAGAACAAGAAATACGTGATGAGTTTCTTGGGAAGACTTAACTACATCAGCCGGTTCATAGCACAGTCCAAAGTCATCCGTGAGCCTCTTTAAGATGTTTAAGAAGGATGCCGCTACCGAATGGACCGACGACTGTCAAAAGGCCTTCGACAGAATTAAGGAGTACTTGTCAACACCACCAGTCTTGGTCCCGCCTGAGCCAGGTAGACCCCTATTACTCTATCGTGCGGTGTTGGATGGAGCTTTCGGTTACGTTCTAGGGCAACATGATGAAACAAGAAGAAAGGAACAAGCCATCTATTATCTCAGCAATAAGTTCACTCCGTACGAGGCCCGAGATTCTCTTTTAGAGCGCACTTGCTGTGCTTTGAATTGGGTGGGTCAGAAGCTAAGGCATTACTTCTGTGCCTATACTACATATCTCATATCAAGGATGGATCCTTTAAAGTATACCTTTCAGAAGCCTATTCCCACATGCAAGCTAGCCAAGTGGCAAATCTTGTTGAGTGAGTTCGACATTGTTTACATAACTCAGAAAGCGGTCAAGGGACAAGCATTGACAGATCACCTCACTAAGAATCCCGTGGATGGAGAATACGAACCCTTGAAAACGTATTTTCCTGATGAAGATGTATCATTCGTAGGAGAAGATATTGCAGAGTCCTATGATGGTTGGAGAATGTTCTTCGATGGAGCGGCAAACTTCAAAGGAGTTGGCATAGGAGCAGTCTTGGTATCAGAAACCGGTCAGCAATATCCAGTGTCCACCAAGCTCAGGTTTCCATGCACCAACAATATGGCTGAATACGAAGCTTGCGTTTTAGGGATTAAAATGGCCATTGTCATGAACATTCAATAGCTGCTAGTAATTGGAGATTCAGATTTACTCATACATCAGGTACGAGAGGAATGGGCAACCAAGAACTCAAAGATACTCCCATATCTGCATCATGTACAGGAGTTGTTAAAGAGGTTCACGAAGACAGAATTCTGACATGTTCCCAAAATCCAGAATGAATTTGCCGATGAATTGGCTACCCATCATCTATGATACAACATCCCGATAAGAATTTCATTAATCCCATTCCGGTGAAAATTCATAATCAACCAGCTTACTGTTGAAGATGAGGCAGACGAAAAACCTTAGTTCCATGATATCAAGGAATATTTGACAAAGGGAGAGTATCCGGAGTCTGCTAATCATACTCAGAAGCACACTTCAGAGATTGTCTAACAACTTCTTTCACAACGGAGGAATCCTGTATAGGAGGACTCCTGATTTGGGATTATTAAGGTGTGTCGATGCAAAAGAAACATCCAAGCTGCTAGAGGAAATTCATGCTGGGACCTGCGGTCCACATATGAATGGTTTTATCTTAGCAAAGAAGATACTCCGGGCTGGTTACTTTTGGATGACTATGGAGACAGATTGCATCCAATATGTCCGGAAATGCCATCGCTTTCAGATTCATGCAGACATGATAAGAGTGCCCTCGAGTGAGCTCCACACAACAAGCTCACCATGGCCATTCGCCGCCTGGGGAATGAACGTCATTGGACCAGTCGAGCCTACTGCTTCCAACAGATACATATTTATCCTAGTAGCGATTGACTATTTCACTAAGTGGGTCGAAGCAGCATCTTACAAAGCAGTAACTAAGAAAGTCGTGGCAGACTTCGTTCGCGACAGCATTATTTGTCGATTTGGTATCCCAAAGTCGATAATCACTGATAATGGCTCCAATCTCAACAATGACCTAATGAAAGGTATGTGTGAAACCTTCAGGATTAGCCACAAGAATTCCATATCCTATCGGCCTCAAATGAACGGAGCTGTGGAAGCCGCCAACAAGAATATCAAGAAGATATTGAGGAAAGTGATAGAAAAGCATAAATAGTGGCACGAGAGGTTAGCATTTGCTCTATTAGGGCAACCCCCATATGTTGGTTTATGGTACAAAGGCGGTCATTCCCGCCGAAGTAGAAATTCCTTCCCTAAGGATCATACAGGAAGCTGAGCTCGACGACGCAACATGAGTGAAATGTCATTATGAGAAACTAGCTCTTATAGATGGAAAGAGGATGAAAGCAGTTTGTCATGGTCAACTCTATCAGAGCAGAATGTCCAAGCCTTCAACAAAAAAATCAAGCCAAAATATTTCACACCGGGACAGTTAGTGTTAAAGAAAACTTTTCCACATTAAGATGAAGCCAAAAAGAAGTTCTCTCCCAGCTGGCAAGGTCTGTACATGATTCACCGGGTTCTAATAGGAGGAACCCTCATACTTGTAGAAATGGACGGAGAAGTTTGGCCAAGCGATACTATGTGTAATCTTTATGTTTTCCCTGCATGATGTAAAATGAACTACGCCTGACCTATTACCGTTTAAGAGGGGATACGTAGGCAACCCTATGGGTTCAGTCACAATTCAATAAAAAGTTCATTTCCCTTTCCCTTTCCCCCCCTTCTGAAATTGGAAACTGGGGCAAAATTTTGAGAAGGACCCTCAAAATTTTGAAGCAATTTCAGCCGAATCGTCGCAAGCAATAGTCAGAAGCACCAACCCATTAAACTGGGGCAGAATTTTGAGGAGGACCCTTAAATTCCGTAGCAAGAGAGGTTGCAATGTCCTAAACCACGTCACAGTCGTCGGTTCATCTAAAAAGTTATTCTTAATTATATACTTATATCATATTTTTACAAAACATGCATGTTTATTACTGAAATTGCCTTTTTTAGCAACGCTACCCCAATGAGACATACAGTATCACTAGATCAAAGCCAAAAAGGTCAAGTAGAGCCAAGGAGAATACGAACTAACCTTCCCCTTTTTTCAAAACTCACGATTTTTCTTTGGATGTAGGCATTTGGATTGGGAAATCATCAAACATACTATACACTTATGAGACAAACATTGTTCAAGAATACAACTCTCAAGACCGTTGCACTTACCCACAGTTTCTATCCACATACACCGGCGATATTTCGTGCGTCACAATGCCCCGACAGTCACAATATCGCAATCTGCTACCAGTTAAGAAAGCTCTATTACCATTTGCCATTTTATTTCTTGCATTCTGCCTTCCGACTTGCATAAGGCTACTATTCTGACTTCCGAGACAAAACGTTGTCTTCATCTGCATTTCTGGGTTGCATAAGGCTACTATTCTGCCTTCCGAGACTAAACATTGTCTCTATCTGCATCTGCATTGCATAAGGTTACCATTCTTCCTTCCGAGACTAAACGCTGTCTCCATCTGCTTCCGAGACTAAAACGCTGTCTCTATCTGCATTTCTGCATTGCATAAGGCTACTATTCTGCCTTCCGAGGTTAAGCTCTACCTCATACTATATCTGCATGGCTGAAAGATTGCCTCATACTGCATCTGCATGGCTGAAAAATTGTCTCACACTGAATCTGCATGGCTGAAAGATCCCCTCATACTGCACCTGCATGGCTGAAAGATAGCCTCATATTGCATCTGCATGGCTGAAACATTGCCTCACACTGCATCTGTATGGTTGAAAGATTGCCTCATACTGCATCTGCATGGCTGAAAGATCGCCTCATATTGCATTTGCATGGCTGAAAGATCGCCTCATACTACATCTGCATGGATGAAAGATCACCACATACCGCATTGCATGGCTGAAAGATCGCCACATACCGCATTGCATGGCTGAAAGATCGCCACATACCGCATTTCATGGGCTGAAAGATCGCCACATACTGCATTTCATGGGCTGAAAGATCGCCACATTATCCAAAGGCATCATCGTTTGGAGGCACCATCTTCATAGCCCGAGAACACCATTTCATGGCCCGAGGACCCCTTTTTTTAATCTTTTGCATATAATTATTCAAAGGCATCATGGTTCGGAGGCGTCATCCTCATAGCCCGAGAGCATCATTTCATGGCATGCGAATCCTTTATCATGCACTTCATGGCCCAGGATATCATGGTCAAAGGACATCATCCTAACCGTCCGAAGACAACATTCATGGTCCGACGGGAACTTACATCATGTCTAAATTTATGCACAATATACGCTTGTATTGTTTCTAATTGCAGGTAAAACCGGCAAGTAACAGCCATCCCGGTAGGAGCCCGCTCCAGTGCCCGAAGCCACATCGAACCTAACCATTCCACTAAGCCACTTACTCGACCATCCCAAAATATTGCGTCCGTTCTTGGCAAATACCCCTCGACATACTTTGCCGACGGATACTGAACTACATACGGCCTGATTCCTATAAAATCAGGGATATATAGGCAACTCAAAAGCCAGGGTGCGGCCTGAACCTCTCCCAAATTATTTCGCTCGGTCAAAATTGGCCATCATATATTTACCCGAAAACTCTTTCATCCTTCTCGGGTAAGGAGGGGCAGCTGTTGGCACACAATTTTTCCCTATATATTTTTCAATATGCAAAATAACTTCAAAATGGCGTATGTATGCATATATATATATAAGTATATCCAAGTGTTTCATTACTTTTCCTTAATTTTTAAATCTATTTATTCCCCAATTTTATCCATAAAAATCCAATAATTGTTTCCAAAAATTATCATTTTGGTGATTCACTTATTGAACTTTTATATCTATGCTAAAATATAGCTAAGAGAAGTTTTGAATATTTTTACAAATTTATTTCGTATTCTTAAAGTTAAATTGCATATAATTGTAATATTAGCCTCTTTTAAGATTTAACTGCGTTTATATTCATAAAATTAAGTTCTATATTTTTATATTGTTATTTATATATTATAAATCATTTTAGCACCTTTAATTTATTTTCAAAAATCAATTTGCTATTTTTTATAATTTTAAAAGAGGAAATTGGCTATTTAAATAATAGCCCAAATTCATTTCAATCATAGCCTAAATCCTACCCCAAATATAGCCCAAAATTGACCCCAATTTCCTCTGGCCCAATTCCTTTTAAATACGACCCCTTACCCATTTAAATAACCCAACCCTATCTCCCACCTAACCCTTTTAATCTCAGTCGTTGATCATTTAGATCAACGGCTCCCATTCCCCCTTACCTTTTTTAACCTTGAACGAACCCTAAACCTAAATCATTTTCCATCCATCGCTGCCCTTGATTCCCTTTCTCTAACTCTCTCTGAAACACCTACAAACCCTAGCCGCCGCCACCCTAATCCATGGCCTTCCAGGTAGGGGTGTACAAAAGAAACCGACAAATCGCACCAACCCGATAATCCGAGTCAAACCGAGAAAAAAACCCGATTATGGTTTGGTTTGACTTGGTTTGGTGTGGAAAAAAAAACCCGACCATAATTGGTTTGGTTTGGTTTTAACTAAAGAAAGTCAAACCGAAACCAAACCAACCCGATATTACATATAGAAATTTTAGATATATTTAATATATAAATATACTTATTGTGATGTAATTTATAAATGTTTCTTAAAAAACTTCATAATTTTATCTTTTAAGGTATTATTTTTGGACTTAGAATTTTGAATGATCCAATAAGTTTTATAACAATTAACATTAGTAAACTAAATAATGCTAACAAAAGCCTAAACCAATATCAAATCAATACTAATATTAACAAAAGACATTCAATTCAATACTATGAACGGGAATATACTGAATATTCATATTTTATTTTGCAATAATTTAGATAAAAAATGCATAATCTTTTTTTATTTTTTTTATTAGCGTCTAGTCATGTGATTAACACTCCCTTATTAGTCTATTTATTTTATCATGACTTATTACTTTTAGATTATGTTTATTTTTATTATAGCTTTTTAATTAGCAATATTTATATTACATAATTTTGTTGCCTTTATTGTTGAATATTTTAGTATAACGCCATGACACATTTTATATTTTATATTATTTTCTTGACAAATATTTTATATAGTTGTATCTTACAAGGATTAAAGAAATATTTTGAGCACAATTTATATATTTTGTTCTACGAAGATTTTACCGGAAAAAAAACCCGAAAACCCGAGAGCGAAAAACCCGAGTTTTATTGGTTTGGTTTGGTCTTTAAATTTAATAACCCGATATAATTGGTTTGGTTTGGTAATTATAAAATTCGAACCAACCCGACCTATGTACACCCCTACTTCTAGGGTCATCTGAGACCTGTACCTGCCTTCTATGGCTTCTATGTGTTTGGTTCTGTGGTCTCATGACCAGATTCTGAAGGAATTTGGTCCAGTCCTTGCTCGATGACCTTTCTCCGGTCATCCCTGACCTTTCTCCGGTTAGCCATGGCCATTCGAGTTAGATCCTTGACTCTCCTGGTTAGATCGGTAACTTTCAAGGCCTTTCTCAGTGCTTTTGAGTTTTTTGAAACCCTAATCTCTAAGATTTTTTTCAATTTTATTTTCTTTCATACCTACCTTAGATCTGTGCTTGCCACGAACTTTTTAAGTGCTTCTCGAAGTTTCTTTGACGTTTCTTTCCGATTAGGATTTTCCTTTAAGTTATTTCAAGAAATCTCTTCTCTAATTTTAACGTGTTTCTAATTTTGCTATGTTTTGTTCATGTTGTTCTTCTATCTGAGTTAGTATGTTGAAAAACCTAGTTCCTTTGTAGTCTCATTCAAATCCTAAAACTATTTGCTGGTACTTGTTTGATTTATTTGTTTATCATCTTTAAAAATCGATTGTTGTTAAAAAGCCCTAGGCCTTTGGGGTCTGAAATTGTTTGTTTGAGTACTTGACTCGACTGAAAGCTTTGTTTTAAACACTCTTTTCTATATGTGACTTCTCTGACTATGGTTGAAACCCTAACTTTTCAAAAGGTTTCCCCACTTGCTATGTGAGACCTTTGCATGTTCTGATACTCTGTTGATTCAATGTGACTTGACCTACTTGATTATTACGCTTCAGACGTTTGCTTTACGAATGAACCCTAGTTTATTTCTGCCACTACTGCCTGTTTTATGATTTTGTCAATAAGTTTGGCCTCGCTTAACTGATGATTGATTGATCTTCATCTTGTGACTGATTTCTGAGTTTCCCTTTTATGAACCCTGATTTCACTCGCCCATTCAAAATTGATTAATTTTTTTCCGTTTGTTGTAATATTTACTTTGCTGAGTCTATTCCCAAAATAAGTATATTTCTGTACTTAGACTCGATTGCTTACTTAATATTTTTTACTACTTCTTTTATGGAAATAATTAAGTTGTCTCTAAAATTGATTTCCTTTCTTATTTAAATCTGTTAAATAGTAATTCCTTAATTAAAGGAAATCACTGGTATAATTGATTCAGACTATTGATTGTTTCCATATTTGTACTAAAATTTTACTTATTACCTTTCCTTCACTCGTTTTCAACAGGCTATAAATACCCTGCCACCCCTCTTCTTTCAAAGATACGAACAAATGAACACAAGAAACAAAACACTTGAGTTCAAAACACACACTTCACTAAAAACTCTCTCTCTTTACTCTATTACTACTTATGTTGCTGCCTTGTCTAGCCGGCTGAAAGCCAAGGCTAGGCTGTGGGAAAATTGCTTACTTTTCTTTCTGCATTTGCTTCTTTACTCGTATGTTCTAATTAATTTTCCAACATCAACAACAACATGTTTCTTTACTATTTCCTTCACTCTATCCTATTTCCTGCTTGTGTTAATCAAGTTCCATTACTAAGCATGCTGTAATTCGCCCCTTTCTCGTCTGAATTAATGTTTTTCTAATGTATTAACTCTGTCAGTCACTTATTGTGTCTTGTGAATCCCAAACCCTCGTACCCCCTATGTGTTTGTATTCCATGGTTGGTTTGGATGACATGTCTGCATTAGGCATTGCGGTGCATGACCCCAAACCTGACCCTCCCTGGGGTCATAACCTTATTTCCCCTCTGTGTGTTGTATTCTCTGGCTGGTTCAGGGGCATGGCAGCACTATCTATTGTTGTGCATGCCCAGACCTGACCCCTTCTTTAGGTCATATGTTTCCTGCAATGAATTCCCAAACCCCTGACCCTGTTGTATAAATAAATGCTGATTCTGTTAATGCTAGCTTTACTAATACTATCTTTCAAACACCCATACCCCTCTCTATTCTCTACTCAGTTTTGAATTTCTGTTTCTGCATTTCCATTATACTCTTAGACTTAGGTTCTGCCCCTCTTGTGTGAGCCTTGTTTTGGGACCCATGAGCTCCCTCTGAACTTGGACACATAAGGGCTGGCCCTTCCACACTGCACTCATCTCTATCTGGTTATGCAAACTTGGGTGTGAGCACTGTAACGACTCGACCAGTCATTTTGAGCCCTAGCACGTCGTTCAGCAGTTTGAGGCCATGAGCAGCTTCATTTCAGGTATTGTGACTTGTTCGCATGGTCGGAATTTAAATTCAGGAAGATCAGAGTTAAATTTAAATGAAAATTCTCATTTGATAAGCTTAAAGGCGAAAGAATGAACTAGAGTGGATTTTTGATTAAACGACCTTAGAATCAGGATCTGAAGGTTCTAGCAGGTTCGTATGATAATATCAGACTTGAGCGTATGTCCGGTTCGGGTTTTGGATAACCCGGGAGCGTTTTGGCGCCTATATGGAAGTTAGCATTTTGGAAGAAATTTCTTAAGTTTGGCTTGGAGTGTATTTTAGTGTTATCGATTTCCGTTTGGGATTTCGAGACTAGGAGTAGATCCGTATGGTGATTCTGGAGTTGGTACCGTGATTGGAAGTGAATTTGGAGGTCCGTAGGCCATTTTGAAGCCATTTAGCTAAAGATAGAAATTTGAAGATTTTTGAGAAGTTTGACCGGGAGTGGACTTTTTGATGTCGGGGTTGAAATCCGATTCCGGGAGTTGAAGTAGGTCCGTAATATCAAATATGACTTGTGTGCAAAATTTGAGGTTAATAGGATATGATTTGATGGGTTTAAATACCGGAAATAGAAGTTGGAAAGTTCAAAGTTCATAAAGCCTGGATTGGAGGTTGATTGATGATTTTAGCTTGTTTGATGTGATTTGAGGCCTCGAGTAGGTCCGTAATGTGTTTTGAGATTGGTTGGGGTCCCGGGGGCCTCGGGTGGATTTCGGGTGGTTAACAGATCGAAACTTGGAATTTTAGAAGAACTGAAGCAGCTGGTATCTGATATTTCCGCTTTTGCGAAAATGGGACAGCAGAAGCGGCCCCGCAGAAGCGAGGAGGAAGCCGCAGAAGCGGTCGAGCGTGATGGAAGCTAGGACCGCAGAAGCGGCCCTTGATCCGCTGATACGGAACCGCAGAAGCGGTTGGCTGATCGCAGAAGCGAAAATGGGCTAGAGCCCAAGGACCGCATAAGCGGAATATTTTTCGCAAAAGCGGGACTGTGGAAGCGGGATTATTTTCGCAGAAGCAAAAATCCCTGGAGGCAGAAGGTTAATTTAAAGTCGGGGATTGGCCATTTCTCTCATATTTCTCATGGCTTGGGGCAATTTTGGAGAGCTTCAAGGAGGGGATTTTCGTCGTCAATGTCAAGGTAAGTTATCCCCATCACTTTTGAGTTAAATATATCAATTATGTATGGATTAAAGTATGAAGGTTAGTGTAAATTTGGGGTTTCAGTTGAAAACCTAGGCAAATTAAAAATCTTGGATTTTGATTACGATTTTGAGTATGGAATTAAGAGAAAATTATATATTCGAGTTCCTAAGGTTATGGGTAAACTTTATCTTCGAAAAGTTTTGGATTCCGGGCACGTGGGCCCGATGGCGTTTTGGTCAACTTTCCAATCGGGGTTAGCAATTGCTATAAATTAGTTTGTAATGAATATTTGAGCATATATTAATGGATTTGCGTAACCATTGGCCAATTTTGGAGCATTGTACATTGGTGCTTCGAAAGAATGTAGAATGCAGTTGTGAGTTTTCGGAGCGAGGTGAGTCTCTTTTCTATTCTTGTGAGCGGGAATTTACCCCATAGGTGAGTTAAATTGGTTATGTGCTCCTATTTGTGGGGGCTACGTACGCACGAGGTGACGAGAGTCCGTGCGCAACTACTATTATGCTATTGTCCGGGTAGTCTAGGACCCAAAAAACATGTTATACTTGGATTACTGTGTACCTATTGATAGTTTAAATTGTTTAAATCACCTTTGATTAGTAAACAAATTTAAAAAGAGACTAAACATCATTTCCTGAATTGTTAAAAAGAGAAATTTGTCTATTTGGTTGATTATCCCCGATAAGCTGTTAATTTCCTACTTGAGCATGTATTTTATGTGTGCCTGCGTCGCATGGATGATTCGCGAGCAGGATATGTGTTTATTTATGGAACGGGCCAAACGCCTCGATGAGAATAGATGCATCTAAGGTTCGTGTCGTTTGACCCTCGGCAGTGCACAGTTTACATTCTTGTTGGAGCGGGCCGTCGCCTCGGTGTAATTTGCGCATGTTTATCTGTTACTTGAAAATTTTAAATGTGGAATTGGCCCTACGTGGCTTGATATAAACTGATAAGATAACAAAGAACAGACTTTAGAAGCTCTTGATTTATTGTTGAAGGTGTTTACCTATTTTTTTGGCTTCACAATCAGAACTTCTATACAAATCTATGATTATCCTCGCACTTATAGAATATTGCTAAGTGACCTCTAGTGAGTGTCGGAGTTGGATATCTCATCTCTACCCCTTCGGGATTAGGCGGGATACTCACTGAGTACACGTTGATTACTTACTCATTCTACACTTCTGTGCATTTTTGTTGCACAGGTACATATATACTTCTAGCAGCCTAATGGGCGTAGCAGCATGGATAAATTCTTGAACTAGGTGAGCTGCAATTTGCGAGGCGACCCGCATCTAGTGTAGTTCCTTTCTGCACTTTTATTATTTATTTCCTGTCCACGGTATGCCGGACAAATGTTGTATTTATTTTACTTATCAGTAGTCGCTCATGCACTTGCGACACCGGGTTATGGGATGGGTTTCAATGGATTTGTACTAATTGTTATTATTTAAATTTGAATTCAAGTAGTGAACTTTGATTTATGAAAATGGAAGGAAAAACCTTAGATTTTCAAAAGTATTAAAAGAGGAATTAATTGATAATTTAGTTGGCTGGCCTGACAGAGATGTCCGGCGCCACCACGACCCTTGGTGGATTTTGGGTCGTGATAACATGGTATCAGAGCGCTGGGTTCCCGTCGGTCTCACAAGTCATGAGCAAGTCTAGTAGAGTCTCGCACATCGGTATGGAGACGCCTGCACTTATCCTGGGGAGGCTGCAAGATTGTTAGTGTGAGCACGTGATTTTTGCCCCGCAAGAAAATTACTCCCAAAATATTAAAATAAAATGGTCTTTTTGTTGTTTGCAATTTTTGTTGTTATTTTGTTTATTTGTTCGCATTTGTGCGTGCATTTTGATTTGTTTTAAATTAGTTAAACATACAAAAAATATATGCTGCATTTAGGACTCAATTCTACAATTAGAAATTAATTAGTATTTTTGTGATTTAGGATTTTAATTTTTGGTTAATTAAAAGATAAAGGAAAACAAAACAAAAAATAGAAGAGAGAAC
>MU760164.1:0-16824 GCA_026770625.1 Nicotiana glauca
GGCTTCGGATTTGGATTTGGATTTGTCAAATGATCGATCGATAAGATTATTTTTTGGACAAAATTTATTCTATTATTTAATAAATAATTAAATGCCAAATCACTGCTGAAAATACGCGAGAACCTGAAGGCTCAGAAGGCCTCTCTGGCCGCGGTTCAGCCGCGACCGCGGTGGAACCGCGACAGTCAGATTCAGAGAGGTTCGAAGGTTCAGAAGGCCTCTCTGGCCGCGATCGCGGTAGAACCGCGGCAGGCGGCATATTTTCTGAAAAGGCACCTTTTCCAGACACCTCTTCTAATATTTGCCTATAAATTCTGAGGCAAGGCTGCATCTTCAATATACGAATAATACTCCAGAACTTCTTTCGTTCTGAATATATTGCATCCTAGTTCGCAGTATCTCTCTCTCAAATTCGTAAGTGTGATTTTGCTCCGTTCTTTGAGTTCGTTGGTATCCTGCAGTTTGTATTGCCACTGTTGCAGGAAGGTTTATTCCGTTTTATCCTGGGAGGATTTAATCCATTACCTTGGCAACGTGTGAGGGGGTTAAAATTCCTTAAGGACACACAAGAAAATTGTGGACTCGGAAATTTCTGATTCTTCTACATTTCTTTATTCTTCTAACAGTTTTCTGTTTTTTTTTTTTTATTTTAACACAGTGACGCGTATAGTGACGACTCTGATAAATAAATAATCTCATTTCGAATAATGTCACTTAAAATGGAAAAACTCTCTTATATACTATCTTTCGGGATGGTGCAGTGAAAAAAAGAAGGTATGACAACTGTAGAAGAGGAAAAGAAATAAAGTTGGACGACACTAAATGTACTGGTTTAATCCACAAATAATCTCGACATGTCCAAACCATGAGTCTCTGACTCTCTGTCACATCACGTATGCTTATCAGTCATTTGTTAGTAGTATGGACACAAATGAATTTACCCTATATTTCTAGTCAACATGGGATAGCACACTGCATCCGCTTAGTTATCACAAACTAAGCCACCTGATGGTTGTCTAAAGCACAAATTAAACCACCTGATGGTTGTCTAAAGCTCAATACCGATGAATGTAGCAAAGGAAACCCAGGGTTAGCAGGAGGAGGAAGCTTAAGAAATCAATATGGAGACCTCATTATGGCTTACTCAACTTTCTTTGGCTCTTGTACTAACAATATGGCGGAAGCAAGGGCTATTTTAGTAGGTTTAATTTGGTGTATTGACAATGGATATAAAGAGGTCGAAATTGAATCTGACTCTCTAATCATAATCAATGCAATAAACAATCAGGCTGGAATACCTTGGCAGATTGCCCATTTAATTGAACATATTAGAGAGAAGAGGCAGGAAAGCCACATTAAGTTCTCACACTGCTACAGGGAAGCCAATTGCACTGTCGACTTGCTAGCTAATTGGATCTTACATAGGAAATCTTCTACTTTCTTCATGAAAGCTAACACTTTACCAATGAAGGTGAGAGCTGCTTTGAAGAATGACAGAAACCAGCGGGTCAACTTCCGAATTAGGACTACCATAAAGTCATTCAATGCTTAGCCTTACCAATTTTGGCTTGTCCTATTGAGGAGGTTTTTTTTTTGGCCTTCACGGGCTTTTAAGTTGGAGCTTTAGCTATTTATTTCTCTGCTTTGTGCTCCTCAGCTTTTTACTAAGGAGCCAATTAGCTTAGTTTTATCAACCCTTCTGGTATTGAATCCTCCCTTTTTATCGTTTTAATATACAGGTTGAGGTCATGCCTAACCTCTCACCATAATAGTGCTATTAAGTGCGAAAAAAAAAAAAAAACTAACTAAACTGCAACTCTTGTTGAAAATGCTAATGCAACATCCGGTTTGTTGTCCATGTTGTCTTGAATGCATGCCATGGAACTGTAGGAAGATCAGGGGCGGAGCTAGAGGCTCGCGTACAAGTTTGGCCGAATCGAATCCTCTAGTTTTAGTCCAAACCTTGTATTTATATTAATAAATCTATTAAGTATTTAAAAATATTAAATATAGAACCCAGTTAGTACCACATGATGTTGCTATTTTAAATTTTAGAACCCATAAATTTCAAATTCTAGCTCCGCCTCTGTGTAGGATGATGATGAGTTTGTTGTATGGGTGCTCGATGCATCACTATTAAAGTCTGGGGCGGATGTAGCGTATAACCAACGGATTGAACTCATAACTTTCGATGCGGAGTAAAAATTTATATGTAAAAGTTTATTAAAATTTTGCAAAAATAGAATAAGAACCCATAACTTTAAACATATAATGGGTTCAATGATAAAAACTTTAAAAATTGAACCCATAGAGTTTAAATTCTGAATCCGCCTCTGACCAGAGTATGTCACCTTCAACTGATAGCATATTCTTCAGTTGCTTCTATCTTGCCTTCCAAGAACGCAAATTCAGAAACCAAAGCCAAGTGATCACTACCCATTCTCTGCATGCCCCAGAAATTCAATTCAAAATTGGCTTAAGCAAGAAGTTAAATGCAGATATTACATTCAAAAGAAAGAAAAGAAAAAGAAAAAAAAAAAAAAAAAATATATATATATATATATATATATATAATGAGATCCAGGAGGTGCAAGCTCTATTTATTAACACGAGAGAATTGCAATTTACTTCCAGCTCCTTTTCCAGCATATAAAATACAAGTTTAATGCTTCAGTATAAACAAAGATGTTGCGACAAGGTTTTGGAAAACCAAAGGACTCGCTATGGCTTCTTGAAGGACGACCTTATTCCAAACGTGCAATCAAACGCCTGAATATTTTATAGGTAAAGCAAACAAATCCAAATTCACTATTCTTTTCATTATAAGTTGGAGAAATCTATTTCTACCACAATACTTTATGTTTTGCAACCTTAGTCATTTCTTTGGCCAAATCTGACGTGTCCTAGTTAACAGCCTCAGGGTACAATATCAGAAGGATAATACCTTGAAGGGAAGACCACCTGTTTTCTTCAAGATATTAATTGGTAAAGTATCTAAAACTTTTGTGGCTACAAGACCATCAGAATACCTGCATTGTGGTGGATTTTACTATTAGTGCTTACTCCTGTCACTAAAGTTAGCAGAAAATATAAGTAGCAGTATCTACAGCATTAGTACCACAAATAATCAACAGTTCCCAGAAACTTCGAGTGGTAAGATGTGGCTAATGGTTCACCATTGTCACCCCTTGTTTGAGATCCCTAAGAAAAAGGAAGAGGTAGCATTCTGTCTAAGAGGAATATACAAGGGAATAAATGTCAACTGTGAGTAAAAAGGACAAGTCGTACCTTCAACATTGCATAAGAACTGTTTAGCTTCAAAGGGTGCAAAGCTATGTGAGATTTAGGAGCGCCAGTTGCAACATTCATCTCCTCTTCGCTCCAGCTAGAATTCAGGAATCTGAAGTCAATTGCATGCACACAATTCTAAATCAGAATCATACGAAAATTCCAGAAATTCAGTTTTTCTCAAAAGTAAACAAATTGACTTCAGAAATCTCAAATATCAACACACTCAGAGAATTTTTTAAGGGCATTAATAGTCGACCCCAAACAAATGCAACGACAACCAACGTAATAAATAGTCAGAGGAGTGTGCTTGGGCGAGAGCAGTACTAGGACGGGTGACCCCCTGGAAGTCCTCGTGTTGCATCCCTCTTTCCTTATCAAAAAATAAATTGTTAGAGGAGTTATTTGCATGTCTTATTTTCTTTTTTTCCATCAAGTTTCTAAGCCTTGTGTAAATGGCTAGTTTACTTTCTGTTATGTGTGGCTTGAATTATTTCCTTGTATTTTTAGGAAACCCATAGTCCCTATAGGTTTAGGAAAACTCATTGTCCTAATAGATTTGGGAAAGGAAAACCTATTGTCTTTGTCAAATTGGGAAACATTTCTTATATATGTTTGGGACCTTTTGGGATCTATATATAGGGGTTGTAGTAGGGGATTCTATAGATTGTATTGTGCTTTTCTTCTTATTCATAGTGGAAAACTCTCTCTTCTTTTGCCTCAAGGATTAGGCTTAGCCGAACCTCGTTAAATCCTTGTGTTGATTTTTCTTCTCTATTTGCTTTGTGTGAGATAGTGTGCTAGTTAACCCACGATATTCCGCAACAATTGGTATCAGAGCAAGGTTCGGGTTTCTACACATAATTTAGGGTTAAGATGTCTTCATCATCTTCAACAAAGTACGAAGTAGAGAAATTTGACGGAGGTTCTAGTTTCAGTCTATGGAAGATTAGGATGAAATCGTCCTTGGTGTTACAAGGATTATGGAAAGCAATTGATGAGGATTTTCCTGAATATATGAAAGAGACAAAGAAGGAAGACCTGAAGGAGAGGGCTTTGAGTGCGATCTTCATGAGCGTTCAGATAGCGTTCTTCGGGAAATTGCTGAAGAAACTTCTGCAGCAACAGCATGGAAGAAGTTGGAAGATCTATATTCTAAGAAATCTTTGACAAACCGCCTCTAACTGAAAAAGATGTTATACAATCTCCGTATGAACGAAGGTACAGCTGTTAAAACTTACCTTGATGAGTTTAATTCAATTATAATGGATCTAAAGAATGTGGATATAAAAATTGAGAGTGAGGATCAGGCCGTGATTGTGTTATGTTCTTTACCATAGTCGTATGATACTTTTGCCGATACACTGCTATATGAGAAAGATAGCATTTCACTAGAAAGATGTTAGTAATGCACTAAGATCTAAAGAGTTGAAAACGAGCTTTCCAAACAACAGAATTGAGAGCGAGGGTCTTGTGATTAGAGTAAGAACACAACAAAAGAACTTTAACAGGAAAAAGTCAACCGCAAGATCAAAGTCTAGAGCAAGGAAGCAAAACTGTTATGAGTGCGGGGAGCAAGGTCAATACAGGAGAGATTGTCCTAAGTTGAAGGAGAAAAAAGGGAAGCAGAAAATAGATAATTAGGCAAATATTGTTGACACTGCAACAATTCTTATGATAGTGATTATGTAGGGGAAGTTTGTGCTGTGAGTTCTAGTCATGGGCAAAATTCTTGGGTTTTTGATTCTGGTGCTACTTTCCACATGTGTCCACACAAGAATTGGTTTGCAACTTACAAACAAATGAGTGGGACCGTCTATATGGGAGATGATAATCCATTACCAGTAGAGGGGGTTGGTAATATCAAATTGAGAATGTTCGACAGAATTATTAGAAACATTGAGTGTTGGCATGTTCCTCGGATAAAGAGAAATTTGATTTCTCTTTCGACTTTGGATGATCAAGGGTATAAATTTCACTCCGAGAATGGAATACTTAAAGTGTGTAAAGGCTTCATGGTACTCGTGAAGGGTAAACTACATTCTAAATTGTATCATCTTCAGGCCAGTGCAGTTGAAGAGGAAGCTGCTGTAGCTTCTGAGAAAAGTGAACTGAATCCGTCTCAGTTGTGGCACTTGCGACTTGGCCATATGAGTGATAATGGATTGTCTTTGTTGAGTAAGAAGAATTTGTTGAATGGGTACAAAAAACAAGTTTTGAATTTTTGTGAGCGTTGTGTGTTTGGCAAACACATAAGGGTAAAATTCATCAAGAAGGCCGAGCACAAGACCAGAAATAAGTTAGATTACATACACTCTGACTTGTGGGGTCCAAACAGAGTTCCCTCCAAGAGTGGTGCCAGGTATTTTATGACTTTGATTGATGATTACTCAAGGATGGTGTGGGTGTATTTTCTGAAAACAAAAGATGAGGCATTTTCGACATTTGTTAAATGGAATACGATGGTTGAGAGACAGACGGAAATAAAAGTTAAGCGTCTTCGAACTGACAATGGGTTGGAATTTTGCAATTCTGAGTTCGATAATTTCTGCAGCAGGGAGGGCATAGTGAGACACCGCACTTGTGTCGGAACACCACAACAAAATGGTGTTGCAGAACGTATGAACAGAACGTTTTGTGATAGCGCACGAAGCATGCTTTCACACTCGTGTTAGATTTTTGGCCTGAAGCAATCAATACAGCTTGTTATTTGGTCAATAGATCTCCATCCACAACTATTGAGTTCAAAACTCCTTTTGAGGTATGGTCCGGTTCGCCTGCCGATAATTCAAATTTAAGGATATTTGGTTGTCCTGCTTATGCTCATGTAAGGGATGGAAAACTTGAGCCGAGGGCAAAGAAGTGCATATTTCTAGGGTATGCAACTGGAGTGAAAAGTTATAAGTTGTGGTGCACAGATCAAAAGACTCCAGGATTAATCATCAGTAGGGATGTGACATTCAATGAATCTGCCTTACTGGACAGTCAGAGGGAGAAGGCAATAGCAGAAACAGATCGTGGTGTCAGTGACCGCATAGAGCTAGAAATTGAATCTCCACTAGCTCAGCCCAATAGTTCTAAAGTAGAGGAAGTGGAGGAGGTGAAAAATATTGATCAAGATGATAATTTTGATGCACCTGCGCAACAACAACCATATAGCATTGCAACAGGCAGAGAAAAGAGAGTGATCAACCGACCGTAAAGGTTTGCAAACGTAGTTGATGAGAATCTTCTTGGATATACGAATCCAGTGGGATTTGCTTTGGCAGTTGCAGAGACCGTTGATGCGTTTGAGTGTTATAGCTATCTAGAAGCTATTCTGAGTATAGAACCAAATAGACGGATTAGTGCTATGGCTAAAAAGATTGAGTCTCTTAACAAGTTTAGGTGTTGCCTAGACTTGGTTGATGTGTGCGAAAATGGATAGAGCCCTTGCGCGGGCTGAGGACAAGGTAGAGAGACGTTGTTCCTGTTGATGAAGAAAATTCAAGCAAAGGGGAAGATTTGTTATTTGTGGCTTGAATTATTTCCTTGTATTTTTAGGAAACCCAAGTCCCTATAGGTTTAGGAAAACCCATTGTCCTAATAGATTTGGGAAAGGAAAACCTATAGTCCTTATCAAATTGGAAAACCTTTCTCATATATGTTTGGGACCTTTTGGGATCTACATATAGGGGTTGTAGTTGGGGATTCTATAGATTGTATTGTGTTTTTCTTCTCATTCATAGTGGAAAACTCTCTCTTCTTTTGCCCCGAGGATTGGGCTTAGCCGAACCTCGTTAAATCCTTGTGTTGATTTTTCTTCTCTATTTGCTTTATGTAAGATTGTGTGCTAGTTAACTCACGATATTCCGCAACACTTTCCCTTACAGAAAAGGCTAGTTTACTTTAAAGTATCAAGAGTTTGACCATATACCACAGTATAGTGAAGCTGAGAGAATGAGGTATAGAGAAGACGTTCATTCTTAGAAAACACCGCATTATTTTCTCATGAAACACAAACGGAAGCAACTTATGGCCCCCTAGGTTTTATGAACACTGCTATGTACACTCTAGCTATCGGAATTTATAGGAGCGCATAGACTTTCGAAAGACATAATAAGTACTGACAGATCTACGCTTCACCTGTCCATTAGAACAAACAAAATCCCCTTTTCTCTTCTAAGACCAAGAACTTGAGAGGGATGGCATTGTCTCTGACCAGATAACTCTCTTTGGTTATGTAGCATGAGATTGAGCTGCAATATAAACAAACAAATCCTATGAGAAGCAAACAACTCCTCCAAAAAGCATGCAGTTCATATGAATTAAGAAGTACTTAATATTGCATCAACGGATGCTGAATTGGGGTCTGCATATTACCTCAGATGATGACAAGAATTTGTAGATTGGACTCTGTCACAAGGGATAAACAAATAAGAATTGTTCCAGCAAAGTGAGTTTTGACGATAAATTTCAGTGATCCACACCTGGGGAGTGCTGTTATAATCACCTGCAAGCACAATAGGTGCAGTGTCCCACTTTTCTGAAAGTATGTGAGCCCTTGATGAAAGAAAGCGAATCTGAAAGGAAGAATATTCAGCAAAAAAGTAACAGCATGGAGACAACTGAAGGAAAATTGAAATCATTTGCACCACTCTTCAATATATTGACAGTTGGGGAACTTAAAGAGTTTATGTCTAAAGTTAAGCATGCTACTAGAAGAGGAAAAACATCCATTTTGTAGCAAGAGCTAGAATCCGATTACCACAATGTAGCACACATATTTTACCATGGTGCATGAAAAAAGGTTAAGAAAATGTCTTTCTTTACAAAGAGAGACTGTTCAGATGTCAAGTGGTATGCAGATGGAAACAGGATTGAAGTCCAAATGAATAAGAGACACTCTACCCATGTACCTAAGCAGTAAGAGCTATGGAGAACAACTATTTGACAAGTTGATTTTTCCATTTATATTTCACTTGAATTTTCCAATAACCAGACAGGATGCACTCTTCCAGTTTGAGACAATTTGAAAGCCATTTGATCCAGAAACCTCCAGCAACAAATTTCAATATGCGAACAGAAGACAAATTTAATCCCATCAAACAAAATTTTCAAAAAATAGAAGGAATTACCATATGTGCATGGAAAAATGCATTTTCAAAAAATTCTAATGTTTATAACAATTAGTAGCCAATGTAATTTGCATTACTAAACCATGCACCAGAACAAGCATACGCTTAAAACGCAAAGGGAGATTTCCATCCCTTGGACATGCTAGTGTTCTTTGTCTAACTATTATACCTTGTCAAGGTAAATTGCCATGTAAGGTGAGTTGCCAATCAAATATTAAAGTGCAAAAAATAGAGAGTTAACTCAGAATGCAGGATATTACTTGACCAAGCTTAACATCTCCACGGCTTGGATTATATAGCACATGAATGTTCCCAACTACTAGCCTCCTTGACTGGGCTTCACGCATCTGTCTGTACCAGATGAAGTTAGACAAACAAAATCGAAAGAGATATGATTAAATAAGAATGAAACTAAGAAAAAAATGTGATCTGGACAAATCACTCTGGGAAATGAAATCAGAAGAAACATCCAGTTCAGAATAGTAGAGACATGCTTACACAGATGAGCAAAATCAAATGTTCCAGATCTTAACTACCTGCATAGTTCTAATTGGTTCAAAGCTTGACCTATTAGAAGTGATCTGCACTGCTAAGCAAGCAGGAAGTCTTGGATAAGAGGTCTTAAGCCACTAGCCATTACATATGCATATTCCACAGAACGTGAAGCCTGAGGAGCTTTAGATTAACCACTGAGCACTAGTTAATTGCTTATATTTAGGTTGTCGTCCAGTTTATCTCATGTTTTTAGTTTGGTTATCTTTGTCTTATATCTCCTTTACATATTTGAACCCCACCTCATGGATTATCCGAATTTTGAGCATTCTTTCATCACTCTCACTTGTCTTTCCAAGGGTGTTTAAACTTGAATAAAGTGAAAAATATTTACCGACAACGGGTGTTCAATATATGTTATATACCTCTAATACTTAATATTTTACCCGTGTAATTTTTCAATGAAGGGTGGTCAATTGACCACTCTTAAGTGAATGTAGCTTCGTCCCTACTTGTCACATCTACAGGCTATGTGAAATTACAGTAGGTAAAAGAAAATTGTAATTTACAACTGCTACCTTAAAAACAGAGAGCTGAGCGACATTATCCCGGAGACCATACTGCCTATATTCAATGCTTTCACCCTCTAACAACTGAAACCTGACATGAGCAAGTACTTATTTCAGTCCAAACAAGCAAAATGATCCAGGTACTAACTGTGAGGTACAATATTTACTGATAGCACTTACTTATCAGCTTTCCAAAACATAGCACAGCCATCAACAGAACCGCCCGTGCGCCTCTACCATGGTCAAAGTAACACATTTTAATATTTTCCAACAGCTAGTCTTATAATGAATGATGATACAATTTTCCACTTATTTTAGTTTGGAGGGAGGCTGGCGGGTTTAGAGTGGAGTAACCTTATAGGAGCCGAGATATCCAGCTTTCTCCAAAACGTTTAGTAGATCATAATACTTGTCCACCTCCTAATCATTCACATTAACAGAATTCTTCAATTAGCTTCATATCCAAAACATGGACATATTTAAATATATTAATACGCAAGAGGCAATTGTAATTACTTGTAGGCAAATTATATCAGGATTTAGTCCGAGGAGTTCTTCACAAATAACTATTTTGCGATGGTCCCAATCTAGGTAATTCGAAGGAACATTTCTGTAGAGATCTCCATGTTTCGAAATATTCCTGTCTCCCAATATGTTATACGAAACAACCGTAAACCTTTCTGCTGCACCAAATTCCATACACTAAATTAAACTTCAGCATTAACAAAAAATACAAGCAACATGCAGTTAGTTGACCAAAGGGACTGACCTTGAGGTGGGAAAGTGGAAAGAGCATCCCCTTCCACCCAATGGCGGACAATGTCCGGTGCTGGACTGAGCTGTCTGCGACGGTCAGGGTTGTACCACCGCCGGCTGTAGGAAGCCGTCGGCGAAGAGGTGTAATTACGAGGGAACTTAATATAGCATAAGTTGAATATAGGCCGAAAGTTGCGAGTGGCGGCGTTGCTGATTAGCCTGGGCGTGGTTAGCCACGGGGAACCGGCTCTGCAGCAGCCCATAGGAAAGAGCGTAACTATGAATGATGAATCGACCGGTAAAGCCAGGACGGTGAGGGGTGAAGCGCCAGAGTGACCAAAGGTCGTTATGAGACCACGCAGCAAGTGGCGCCTTTTCTTTTTTTCTTTTTTCTTTTCCTCTTTTTCATGTTCTAATTTTTATCGGAGAAAAATTATTAGTATCATGCCCTTTAATAAATGTGTGACTTGTGTCAAATGATTTATTTTATCACTTAATTCTGATAATTGATCAATATAGGAGTAGTATTTATAAGGCCAGCATTCTAACCTTTCGCCAATCTAAGTGGGTGTTTGGATATAAAAATTATAAAATTTCGAAAAAAGTAAAATAAGTAAATTAAGTGAAAATTATAATTGTGTTTGGACATGAATATAATTTTAAACTGTTTTTAAATTTTTATGAGTGATATAAAATGAAATTTTTGGAAAAGTAACTTTTTAAGAATTTTTCAATTTTTTCTAAAAATTTCAAAATTGATTTAGAAAAAAAGTAATTTTTTTTTCGAAAAAGTATAAAAAAAAAAACATGGACAAACGGGCCCCAAGTTCTATGGTTGGAAAAAATTTACTCCTTTCGTGTTATTTATATAGTTTTATCATTGGATATGAGATTTGTATTGTTTTGAATTATTTATTACATTTATTTTAGTATAAAAATATTAAAATAATGATTAAAAAGTTAATCTGATAAAAGTATGAGTATTAAGAACCACGACTTTCTCAAGTGCAAATTCCAGTAACGAAAAAAATATTAGGTAATTCCTTTCCATCTGCCCAAGCCTAATGGACAAAATTATTTGTTATCTGTTGTTAAAGGGAGGTAGCAAAAATCCTATACAATTAGTTGATGTGCGGACGAACTGACGAAACATTATAATTATCAAAAAGATTATAGGTTAGATGAATGGAGCACTTGCAGAATTATGTCAAACAATTTGGATGGTCTAAAGTAAAAAAATGTGGCATATAAGCATTAGGAATACATACTTTTCTCTCATTTGTGAAACAAGGACGATAGCTCATTCTTGTAAAAGAAATGCCTTATGTGCTACAAAGGGTTAGAATCAGGGGTGTCAATGGTTCGGTTATGTCGGTTATTTTATAAAATTTGTATTGTACTAATTTTTTAATAATTTATTATGTATAATTAAAATTAGACTTTTCGAAACCGTTCCAATCATGTCAGTTTCTTTTCGGTATCGGTACAGTTCGGTTAATTTTCGGTAATTTTTTTAAATATCATATAAAAGTTACTAGTAAAAGCACAATGCAATAATATACGTACATTTTTAGGACTTAACAAAGCTCTCTTGATATTTTTAATGTTGAAAGAGTGATGAACTAAGAAAACATGAAAGATAGTAAGAGTATAGATCCATCAACTATTATATACTAGCGTAAAAGAAACTAAGCAATGATAAAGAAAATATAAATTAGACAAATGGAAAGAAATTAACCAAGTTGGGACTCAATAATAAAGTCTATAGAAGATTAAATATTCAAAAAGATAAATTCAAATCATACGAGAGTAAACATATTCGATACATTGTACTTTGCTACTGATAATCACTGGAATACCTTGTTTCTTACTGGTGAATATGCTAGAAATAATTTAGTTTTAATTATGGGTGTTTAACGGGTGGGCGGGCCTGGCTGGGTAGGGGAATTCAGTACCCGTACGGGTTATGGTCCGGGCCGGTTACAAGTTGGGGCATACCGGATTTAACAGGTTCGGGTTCATCCGGGTAAAAATTGAACCGTAAGGGTTACGGGTTCATGGGGCTTGGTCGGGTTATTGTTATTCTTTTTTTTTTTTGTATATTTGTATTTTTATATAACTATTGTAAGTTATATTAATATAAAGAATACAATGAAGATGGAAAAAATTGCACTTATAAATTGCAAGTGCTACATTTATTTCAAAATTACGAAATTGAAGCTTGCATTTAACAAGTAAATTAACAAAAAAAATAGTAATTTTAATCATAAATACGCCTAATAATTTTAAAATAAAAAATTAACAAAAAATAGTAATTTTAAGCATAAATACTTGAAGTTTGCATAATAATACTTCAAATTAATCTAACAGACTAAAAATTAAACATAAATACGTCTAATAATTTTAAAATAACATAAATTGTCTCAAATAAACTTAAATACGAATTTCCGGAGGACGCTCAAGACAATTCTTTATATGCCTCCTTAAACTGCCTGTGCCA
This sequence comes from Nicotiana glauca, assembly GCA_026770625.1. Classification (NCBI taxonomy): domain Eukaryota; kingdom Viridiplantae; phylum Streptophyta; class Magnoliopsida; order Solanales; family Solanaceae; genus Nicotiana; species Nicotiana glauca. Next base: position 12,723 of record MU760164.1, read on the forward strand.
CACTTTGGACGACGATTTAAGACTAGACCACAGTTCTTGCACTTTACTTTCTAAACTTCTTCATTTTCTTCTACCACCTCAAAATGTTCCTTAACATATGAGCGCACTCTAGAAGTACGAGGCATGATTTAACTTGAATTGAGAATTGAAAGATGAGTGAAGAAATGAGGAAGAGGGATGTGTATTTATAATTTTTCAAAGGGGGTTAATTTAAAAAAAAACCAAAAATTGGGCTAAATGTCAATTTAAGCCGTTGGGCAACAGCCATATTGTGAAATGGACCGTTGCCAACGGTCAGAATCTGAGGCCCAAGCTTAAAAAAAAATTGTTACCGTTAAACTGGTCTGGGTCGGCCCGGTTAACCGGATGAATAGTGTTGTTCGTTGACCGGTCCGATTAACCGGTGGTTCAAACGCGAACGCTACAAACCGCCTTACCCCTATAACCCAGCCCCACCCCGACCCCTTCTACCGGTCTGGGCCGGTTCTGGTTGTAATCAGTCTGGGCCGGTCCGGAAACGGACTGACCCGACCCATTAGACACCTTTAGTTTCAATAGGAGTAGCATAATAGATTTGAAAATTAGGATTTTGAGTTTAAATACCTATTGGCTTGTAACCGTTTTTATAATTTCGAGGCCCAAGAAAAATTTTAATGCTTTATTATTTTCAAACCTAATATACAAAATATATTTTTTACATGTAAATTTATTCGGTACAATTCGATATATTTTTGAAAATAAAAAATATACTCTAATTATCGATACGGTTATAAATCTATATAAAAATTTACTGTTTTATTAAAAGAAAGCTAAATATTGATATGATTGGTTTGGTTTAGTTCGATTTGATTCGATTCGACAATTTCATTGATTTTTAAATATCTATTGGCACCCCTAGTTAGAATGAAATATTATGACGGCACTATAAAAAGGAATTGAAGCGGGGGCATATTTTTAAAAGGGCATTGACTAAATAAGATAAATCAGGGTGCTGATTTCACCTAGCCCATACGTGTCTACTTTTCATATGTGTGAAGGACTTGAATCTTGATCGACTGTTATAGTACCGACCACTCATTTAATTTTCTTCTTATTTGTAGCAGTTATTATACAGATTATTATTATCAGGTGAAAAAGAAAAATAGAAGAAATTTGTGGTAGATTATAAAATCACAAGTCAGTAGTATTAGTAGTAGTGCTGTGTGGTTGGTGGTGAGAGAAACAGAGAGATAGAGAGAGAGAGGAGTTATGGTAATGGAGACAGCCATTTGTGGCCGAGTTGCTCTTTCTCCCCATCAAATCTTCCAACCAAAACCTGGTAAACTACCCAGCTTTCTCTCTCTAAAATATGTTAATCGTTTGATTGTTGAATCTTTATTGTTGTTTCACCAAGATTTGCTCGTTCTTTCCAATAATTGTGGCAATTTTAATTGGCGTAGTTAGTTTTCTTGAATGTTCCTGGACCTGATTTTGTTTGAAAATTTATGGATTATTCTTGCTTTCCTGAGGTGGGGTTCGTGGATTCTTGACTTTAAACCTCTCTCACGTGCATTTAGAGTGACAAAATAGAGAGAAGGTTACTGTCTTTGAACTGGATTTAAAAACCCCGATATCTAGTGAATACCCTAAAGTACCAGTGAACACTCCAATACAGGAAAATAGAGTGTCAATTGTGAGGTGTTTGTTTGTGTGGGGGTGGGTGGGNTCTCTTGAGGCATGCGAAGCATGGAATGTGTAATGATTCTTCTTCTAGTTGGGTGCGTCGATATCTGCGGCACGGAAGGGAGATAAAAGTTCTTATGTTATCCGAGTGTAGTATGGTAGATGCGATATGTTATGGAAGATTGGGATTTGTGTGTGAAAGGCTCGGTTCAGTTCGGAAGGGAAAGTCATTAAATTCTTAAGCAACAGGGGCAGTTGCAGGTGATTTAAAAATTGATCATCAAATGATTAGGGTGAGTGATCCTCATATGACTAAGGAAATGGCGTTGCTAATCATAGTGATTTGATGAGGGTATATGTTTCAGAAAAAAGGCAATGTGATTAAGTTGATGGCATTTCGGTAGTGTTGTGGCATTTTTCTTGATAGATCGACTGTTGATATCTGAGTTGTTTGGTGGCACAAGGGGAATTTTAGAATATCTTTTGAAGAATGAGTGGGTACTCGAGGTGTAGTATATATTCATATTGCGGAATTTGGGATCAAGTACAGTGATTCGTGTGCTATATGGAGTTGGAAACTGGGAGCTCTCATGTCCAGGCTATGTAGTGGTTGTGGATACTGTATATTGGTACCGTTAGCGGCTATTGGGGGTTTGGAAGCCCGAGTGGATCTTTATTTGCTTGGTATATTAGATTTTATATATGATATTGGGGTGTAGACTGGTTGTCTCAGTGTTAGGTTATTCTAGACTATTGTGCAATGGGGTATGTCGGAAAAGGCCACAGGTTGCGTGGCGAGGTGCATCGGACTATGTTCTATATGAATGGTTGTGTTCCAAAGACCAGCGGACGGCTGGGAAGGATTGCTTTCCTTAATTGGGCCTTTGTGGCGGATGTCAGTATAGAGGTTTCTACCATTGATTTGGTTCCGGTATTGAGGGACTTTTCGGATGCGTTCCTTATGGTCAGGCATGTCGCCGGGCGAGACTGTGGATTTCAGTATTTATTTGGTGTTGGGCACCATATCGTACGGCTCCGGCATGAGTTATAGTAGTGGAAGAAGAAGCTTCAGGCTTCTTGGTAACGAGTTTGTTGGTAAGCTGATTGGATACATGTTTAGCTTGAGTTGGCTTGGTATGTCTTGCTTCCTGGTTTCTGAGGAAAGTCCGTATTGGGTGTTGCTCGGTGAATAGCGCATGGGTTGTGTCCTTTCGGGATTGTATGGTGTATATTACTTGCTTCACCGTGGGTGTGATGGATTGCTTGGTTTCAGACATCAATCTGTGTGTGGCTGTCTATTTTGAGCATGGTGACTTGAGGTGCTTCATGTGTAACAGTGTCTGGATAGTATCGCGCGTTATGGCGAGGCCATGTGAAATTATGACCTTTCGAGGAGGATTCAGGTACTCTATTTCTATGATGTGAGACGGGGTCTCATCCTTGTGTTGTGATGGTACTGAGGAGTCTGAGTTACAACTCTTTTGTTTGAGTCATTTGTCATGATTTGAGTATGTTCAGACCGCCCATTATTGGTGCATGGATTATGCAAGTTGTGGCTTAGGCCTGTGATGAGGTATCATATCACCAGAGTGGTGCATTGAATTCGAGGTGATCGTTGGAGTCATTAATGAATGCGAACAGATGTGATTTCAGCTGATTAGAGAGTTTATATCGAGGTTTGGCCCGGATATCTGTTGTGGCATTTGTCAATAGGGAAGTGGCTTTATGTATAGGTGACCTGAGGAATGGTTACGGTTTATCGCGTATTCTATTTATCGTTAGCAGTATATGAAAGTGATGGAATAAAACTTTAGCTAATAAGAGGTTCATATCGGTAATTAAGTATTGGGGCCAATTGCTGTGAATAGTGACTATCGTTTCGAGTGTTGGATTGTGTGGTATATTGCATGATTTCATTGAGGTTACAAGTATGGGTTATTTCAGCTGGTTTGGGACTATTCAAAGTATAAGTGTGAGGTTTTGATCGTATTGATGGTTTTAAAATTAAAAAGGGTAGTTCTGTGAATTATGGGCTAGACTGGATTTGGTAATTTTAGCTATGTTGTGTTGTCGGACCTTATAAGAGATAGGGTGACGAGGGATCATCCCGGGTATATGCTTGGTAAGGTCATTCAGCTACTGGTTGGCATCTAGTACAACTCTGGGTACGCTCGAGGACGAGCGTTTTTTAAGTTGGGGAGGATGTGACGACCCGACCCGTAGTCTCATGTGTTATTGCTCCATTTCCCCCATTTTTATGCGTCTTCATGTTTCGTGATCGTTATGTGGTGAGTTAGGGTTGATTTGGATTGGTTTTGATAAGGAATGAGACACTTAGTCTCTTTAAGGAAGGTTTAAGTTGGAAAAGTCAACCGGATATTGACTTATGAGTTATAGGGCTCGGATGTGATTTTTGGTGATTCGGTTAGCTTCGGGGGAT
>MU760164.1:18329-35249 GCA_026770625.1 Nicotiana glauca
GATTCTTGGACTTAGATTATGATATTATTGTGTATAAACATGGATTAACACTGAAAATCCAAGGAATTAAAGGTTAAAAATGGAGGCTAGGGCTTGAGTTTTTGATATTTCCAAATTGGGATTTTGATAGGTCATTTGAACTCGGATTTGGGAGTTCTTGGTATGTATGGACTCATGGCGAGACGAGAAATCCGGTAATATGAGTTTTGTAATTTTTTGAGAGGCGGGCCCGGGGATCGGGTTTTGCTAGTTTCGAGATTTTTGCTATTTCTCGATTTCTTTCGATTGGGATATATTCCCTTAGCCTATTGTGATGTATTCGTTGTGGTTTTGGCGAGATTCGACACGCGAGGAGGTCGATTTGAGAGGAAAGGGCATTGCGAGCTAGTCTTTGGCCGGCTAGAGGTGAGTAATACTTGTAAATGATATCCTGAGGGTTTGAAACCCCAGATTTGCACATCATAGTGCTGTATTGAGGTTACTTGCACGCCGGATATGAGCATGGGGTAGAGCACCAGTGGGGATTGTGACTTGGTCCGTCCCGGTTGTTGATTTTTACTGCGTATTTGACTGAAACTACTTGTCATCATCATAATTTGGGCTGATAGCCATGTTTGGGCTTCGTGCCAACTATGTGAATCCTTCGGGGATTGAGATGACTGTTCTTTTTGTATATCTTGAATATCATTTGGTTTTAGTCCAAGATTTTAAATACTGTTTTGTAAACTCGGCCGTATTTATAAGTTTTGAAAACTCAAATGATATTTTTAATGTTATTTCGGGCTGAGAACTACTATTTTATAAATGCCCAAGGGGCTTATGATATTTTCTGGACTGATTATGGGTGGCTCGGGCTGCGCGCCTCAGCAGTGAATTAAAACAGTGGTAACAATGACACTGTGTGATGTGACTTAAAATATTATGGGTGGCTTGGGCTGCGCGCCGAAGCAGTATTATATTGATTATGGGTGGCTCGGGCTGCACGCCGCAGCGGTGTTATACTAATTATGGGTGGCTCGGGCTGCGCGCCACAATGGTGTTACATTGATATTGAGGTCGAGTGCCTGGATGATTATACTGATATTGATATGAGGCTGAGAGCCTAGATTTGATGCCACGAGATGGCTTGATATTGCGCTTGGGCTGTAGGAGCCCCTCCGGAGTCTGTACACACCCCCAGTGAGTACTGTCGATGTTAAATAAATATTGGTGTCTCGGGCTGCGCGCCGCAGTCGGTACTGGAATGTACCATCATATGCATTGCATTGCATTCATGCATTTGTTCATTATTTGTTGTCTGTGATATTCCTGGAGATATTTATCTGCTTTTGCTGGTGCTATCTGATCATTGAGTGTTGGGGCCCGAGTGGCTAACCAAGAACGAGGATATTGCCCGACGGGCGTATTTCTGTGCATAGTGTCACAAATTGTTTTGAAAGTATTTTTGGCAACTGTTGAAAAGATCATTTTCAAAAGAGGTTTTAACTGAGCCCAGATGATTTCCAAAGGATTCCACGGTTTTACTGTTTTCTAAAAAGGGTTGTACTGTTCTATATAGCATGATGGAGTGCCTTACGTGATTTCTTGCTTTCAGCTATTATTTACTTTTATTACTCATTGAGTTGGAGTACTCACTTTACTCTGTGCACCTCGCGTGCAGATGCAGGTACTTGACCACCCGGTAGCGGGTTTTGAGCTGATTGAAGATTTGTTATCATAGCTGAGCTAGGTGACCGCTAGCGTCCGCAGCACCAGATCTTCTCCCTTATTTTATGTTGTTCATGTTACTTTCAGACTTTGTTCCTATTTCTGGACTCGTAGTACTTTAGTGAACTCTGTAGTAGCTCATGACTAGTGACACCCCGATGTCGGGCTGTGGTGGGATAGTTCCCTGTTGTTATCGTTGTTTTGTGCGCTTTTGATTATGATAATCATGTTTTAGCTTTATAAATGTTAAATAACTGTTAAAAAGGAAGTGTTTGTTTGTTGGCTGGCCTTGTCTTCACGAGAGGCGCCATCACGACCGGGTTTGGGAGTTGGGTCGTGACAGTAGACTTGTGTCAGGATTTCTTAGTTGCTCATGACTTGTGACACCCCGGTTAGGGTTGTGTTGGGTTGGATTTCTGCATTTTTATCTATACTTCCGCTATTTGGTATTATTAAACCGTGTTGTACTATAATTGTGTTAAATAATTATTTTAAAAGGATGAATTGGGTTGACTGACTGGCCTTGTCTCCACGAGAGGCGCCATCACGACCAGGTTCGGGATTTGGGTCGTGACAAGTAGGTAATATTCTATCGAATAAAGTGTATATATATAATATATACTAACGTTGTACTATGCACTAAGTATAAGCGTATTAGGTAATACTATATCGAATATATATGGCATGTATATATATATATTTTATATATATATATATATATATATATATATATATATATATATATATATATATATATATATATATANTAGGTAATATTATATCGAATAAGGCGTATATATATATAATATATATATACTTACGCTGTACTATGCACTAAGTATAAGTGTATTAGGTAATATTATATCGAATATGGCTTATATAGATAATATATATAGTTACGTTGTACTATGCACTAAGTATATATGATCATATTAAGCTATATATATTAAATTACTTTTCATTCAATTGAAAATTATATATATATATATATATATATATAATTTTAAATTGAATTAATAGTAATTTAATTTTTTTTAGATATAGCGATCAATGTTGGTCGCTATTCTGGTCAAACGGTCAGCAATGAGCGACCAACTTTGGTCGCTATTTTGGTCAAAATAGTCGATACATTTTTGGTGACGACCCGGCCTGTCATCATGTGAGTTACCGCCCCGTTTCCCCCATATTATGTTGTTCTATGTTTCAATATCAGTATTTGAGTTGATCGGATAGAATTGAATTGGTTTTTGTTAGAAATGAGGCACTTAGCCTCTTAGAAGGAAGCTTGTTTTGGAAAAGTCAATCGGAAGTTGACTATATAGTTAGAGGGCTCGGATGTGAATTCCGGTGATTTGGTTAGCTTCGGGGGATGATTTGTGACTTAGGAGTGCGATCGGAATTGATTTTGGAGGCTTGGTGTAGAATAAGGCTTGAATTGGCGAAGTTTGAATTTTGGCGAATTCTGGTTGATAGGTGAGATCTTGATCCGAGGGTCAGAATGGAATTCTGAGAGTTGCAGTAGCTTCGTTAGGTGATTTTGGATATGTCTGCAAATTTTCAGGTCATTCGGACGCCGTTTGGTCGGGTTTTTGATCGAATGTGCAATTCGGAAGTTTTTATGAAACTTAGGCAATTCTTGGGCGATTTTGGAGAGAATTCGAAGGGGTTTCATCAAGTATGAATTTTTGGACTCGGATTATGTTATTATGGTGTAAAAACATGGATGAATCACTGAAGACTCAAAGAATTAAAGGTTAAAAATGGAGGTTAGGGTTTGAGTTTTAGAAATGAGAATTTGGGATTTGAGGGAGTATTTGGACTCCGATTTTGATGAATTTTATATGTACGGACTGGTGGCGAGACGAGAAATCCGGCTATGTGAATTTTGTAATTTTTTGTGACGTGGGCCCATGGCTCGAGTTTTACCAACTTCGAGATTTTTGGTGTTTTTCGAGTTCTTTTGATTGGGTTGGGTTTCTTTAGCTTATTGTAATGTATTTGTTGTGGTTTTGGCCAGATTCGACGCGCGAGGAGGTGGATTCGAGAGGAAAAGGCATAGCGGACTAGTCTTGTGGCCAGTTTGAGGTGATTAAAGATGTAGATGATGACCTGAGGGTTTGAAACCCCGGTATATCACACTGTGACGCTATATTGAGGCTACACACGTACTTTGTGGTGAGTGCGGGGTCGTTTGTGATCGGGGACTATGGCTTAGTCCGCCCGAGTGATGTTCGTAATGTGTTATTGATTAGAAATTGATTGGTAAGCATCCTACTTGGATTGCTATGAGCATATTTGGGCTGCGTGCCGATTATTTGGATCCCTTAGGGATTATTATCATTGTTTCCATGATGCTTAGCATGTTCTCATGATATCAGTCCTGAGTTAAACGCTGTCTCGAAACGATTAACACATTTCTAAAGTTTTAAACACTTAATCTATAATTCCTAATAATTGGAACTAAAAATGATAAACTTGACTGTGCCTATGTGGCTTACTTGCATATATCTGGACTAAGCGTGGATTGGGTGCACGCCGCAGCGAAAGCTACGATGATATTGCGCTTGGGCTGTAGGAGCCCCTCTGGAGTCTGAACCCCCACAGTGAGCGCGGGTACCCAAATGGATTGGGTTGTACGCTGCAACGGTCATGTGCATTACATTGCATTCATGCATCGATATCTATCTCTGTTACCTGTCATTACCCGTTGTTCTTCCACCGTTAAATTTGTAGAAATATTGGTTATAGCTTTGCATTGTCATATTTTGGGATTTCTTACTGTCAGTCATTATATATGTCTATTACCACTGAGTTGGAAGTACTCACTTTACTCCGTGCACCATGTGTGCAGATTCAGGTGTCCCGGGAGCATAGTCGAGCTATTTGCTGCCTTCATAGTTTTTTAGGAGTTGTCGAGGTAGTTGCCTGACATCCATAGGACCCGACTCCTCCCCTACCCCTTTTACCTTTCCGCATTTTAGAACATCAGTATTACTGAGGATTTGTTACTCTGTGTTATTAGAGGCTCTAGACTCATGACCCCAGATCTTTGGGAGATGTTGGTTATGTCAGTGTTTCATACTGTTTCTATCTAACTTATTGGTTAATAGACTTGTTAAACTGTTAATTTAATGCTTTAGTTGGAAAATGGGTTGTGTGATTGAGTTGTGAGTGTTATATGGTCGGGCTTGCCTAGCAATTGTGTTGGGCGCCATCACGACCGGGAATGGGGTCGTGATAAGTTGGTATCAGAGCCTAGGTTACTAGGCCNCCGCTCGGTATTATAAGTGCCTTGATGTGATGACCCGGCCCGTCGTTACGTGAGTCACTGCCCCGTTTCCCCCATATTATATTTCTTTATGATTTAATATCAGTATTTGAGTTGATCGGGTAGAGTTGGATTGATTTTAGTTGGAAATAAGGCACTTAGCCTCTTAGAAGGAAGCTTATTTTGAAAAAGTCAACCAGAAGTTGACTATATAGTTAGAGGGCTCGGATGTGAGTTCTGGCGGTTTGTTTATCTTCGGGGGATGATTTGTGACTTAGGAGTGCAATCAGAGTTGAATTTGGAGGTCCGGTGTAGAATTAGGCTTGAATTTGCGAAGTTTGAATTTTGGCGGATTTCGGTTGATAGGTGAGATTTTGATCCGAGGGTCGGAATGGAATTCCGAGAGTTGATGTAGCTTCATTAGGTGATTTTGGATATGTGTGTAAAATTTCAGGTCATTCGGACATCGTTTTGTCTTGTTTTCGATCGAATGCGAGTTTCGGAAGTTTTGGTTGAACTTAGGCTTTGATTTGAGGAAATTTGATGATTTTGATGTTAACTGTAGTGTTTTGACGGTTCGAGCAGGTTTGAATAATGTTTTAAGTTGTGTTGGTACTTTTGGTTGAGGTCTCGGGGGCCTCGGGGTGATTTCGGTTGGCTAACGGGATGAAATTTGGAGTTTAAGAATTTGTTGAAGGATCTGATATCTGGTATTTCCGCTTCTGCGGAAATGGATCGCAAAAGCGGTTCCGCAGAAGCGATAGGGGAAGTCGCAGAAGCGAAAGGAGGAGGCTTGGGAGGTTCCACAAAAGCGGACATGCGGACCGCAGAAGCGGTCTCGCATTTGCGATTGGTTGACCGCAGAAGCAGTCCTGGGTAAAAAAATCGAAGAACCGCAGAAGCAGATAAAGAACCGCAAAAGCGGTGTCGCAGAAGCGAAAACTGCTGTTCAGAGGGTATTAATTTCATCTTCGCAAATTTTAGAAGCAACTCAATATTTTCAATTCGGGCTAAGGAGATTTTGGGCGATTTCGAAGAGGGTTTCGAGAGTCTTCATCAGGTATGGATTCTTGGTCTTAGATTATGTTGTTATGGTGTAAAAACATGGATTAACACTGAAAATCCAAGGGAATTAAGGCTAAAAATGGAGGTTAGAGCTTGAAATTTGAAAGAGTTTAAACTAGTGATTTGAGGGGTCAAATGGACTCCGATTTTTGTGAATTTGGTATGTATGAACTCGTGGAAAGATAAGGAAGCCGGTGATGTTAAATTTACAATTTTTCGAGACGTGGGTTTGGGGCTCGGGTTTTGCCAACTTCGTGTTTTTGGGTGTTTTTTGAGTTCTTTCAATTGGGTTATGTCCCATTAGCTTATCATAACGTATTCCTTGTGGTTTTGGTCAGATTCTACACACGAGGTGATGTTACTGTTGGGGATTCAGACTCGGTCCATCCCGATTGATGACTCTGTTGTACTTTTGACTGAGACTGAGTTAGTATAAGTATATTTTGGGCTAGTTTCCATGTTTGGGGCCTTGTGCCGATCTGTAGGACCCTTAGGGGGCATGTTGGGCTAATTGACCTCACTTTACCTGTTGAAATCATACTCTCATTCATATTCTTAAACTGTAAAACATGATGTGAATCGGTCTTAGCAATTTGCACTCTAAATGAGGAATACCTGGGGTTGGAAACCCTATCTTAGCTGAGTGGGCCTGAGAGGCCAAGTCTATATTGATTGACAGGGGTCAAGGGCCCTATAGTGAGGGTAGTTGATATATACCGGATCAGACTGCACACCGCAGTAGTATATTATATGGATCGGACTGCATGCCGCAGTAGTATATTATACGGATCGGACTGCACGCCGCAGTAGTATATTATATGGATCGGACTGCATGCCGCAGTAGTATATTATACGGATCGGACTGCACGCCGCAGTAGTATATTATATGGATCGGACTGCATGCCGCAGTAGTATATTATACGGATCGGACTGCACGCCGCAGTAGTATATTATATGGATCGGACTGCATGCCGCAGTAGTATATTATACGGATCGGACTGCACGCCGCAGTAGTATATTATATGGATCGGACTGCATGCCGCAGTAGTATATTATACGGATCGGACTGCACGCCGCAGTAGTATATTATATGGATCAGACTGCACGTCGCAGTAGTTTATTATATGGATCGGACTGCACGCTGCAGTGATATAGTATATGGATAGGACTGCATGCCGCAATATTATAGCACTTGGGTTGTAGGAGCCCCTCCGGAGTCTGTACACACCCCCAATGAGCGCAGTCGACTATTATTATTGGATCGGGCTGCGCGCCGCAGCAGTATATATTATTATTGGAATGGGCTGCGCGCCGAAGCAATATATATTATTATTGGATCGGGTTGCGCGCCACAGCAATGTATATTATTATTGGATTGGGCTGCGCGCTACAGCAGTATATACTATTATTGGATCGGGCTGCGCGCCGCAGCAGTGTTGGTAATTTGCCGGACTTTTGAGAGATTTTCACCTGTTTTCCCTGATCAGTTGTTGTTTACTGCCTTTACTGTTGGTTATAGAACTGTGTAGTGTTTCTACGAGAATTCTTACTTTCAGTTGTTATTTATTGCTATTACTCACTGAGTCGGAGTACTCACTTTACTTCCTACACCTTGTGTGGAGATACAGGGATCCCGGAGGTATAGCTGAGTTTGTTGCTGCTGCCTAGTTCATCTGTCTGAGTCATCGAGGTAGCTGCCTGGCGTCCGCGGGACCCGATTTCTCCTCTTATCTTCCTTTACTTGCGCATCTAGACTTTTATATGTATAGGATTTTGCTCTGTTGTATCTAGAGGCTCTGACTCGTGACGCCGGATCTGATATGGGCTATTTTGGATATTATTGTGGTTTCCGCACAGTTTTTATTACTATCAGACTGAGATTTTTCTTCATTGGTATTTTTAAATTTAATAACCGATAAGGAGCTTTGTAAACTTGGGATGAGAATGTTCTAAAGGTCGGGCTTGCCTAACAAGGTGTTGGGCGCCATCACGACCGTGGTTTGGGTCGTGACAAGTTGGTATCAGAGCCTAAGTTACCAGGTCTCGCGAGTCATGAGCCGGTTTAGTAGAGTCTCATGGATCGGTACAAAGACGTCTGTACTTATCCTTGAGAGGCTGCAGAACCTTTAGGAAACACTTCATATTTTTGAAATTCTTGTCGTGCGACTTTGTTGATCCAAGAACTAAATTTCTATATTATATTCTCTCGCGGATGGAGAGAACCCGTGCTACCGGACGTGGAGGACGACCACCAATACCACCCCCTCGAGGTCGTGGATGCGGCCGTGGTCGTGGTCGAGGTAGGATAGGAGGGGCAGCACCAGTTTACCCACCAGTCGCCCCCATTCAGGATCAGCCTCTAGCTGTAGAGACTCCAACAGCACCTGCTCAGGCACTAGCTATGCCTATTATGATTCCGGGTCTTCAGGAGGCCCTAGCTCAGATTCTATCGGTTTGCACTGGCCTGGCTCAGGCAGTCTCGACCACTACTGCCGCAGCTACTTCTCAGACCGATGGTGGTCATCAGACCCCCGCAGCTCGCACGCCTAAGTAGGTAGTGCAGGGTTTGCAGACACCAGAGGCGCCACCAGCTCAGCAGGTTGCCCCAGTTCAGCTAGTTGCCCCGTTCAGGGCGATGGGGTTCCAGTGATGCAAGACAATGAGCAGTGTCGTCTTGAGAGGTTCAGCAGACTCTCACCTCCTACTTTCAGAGGTATTCCGGGAGAGGATGCCCAGGGTTTTCTCGACAAATGTCGATGTATGCTTCGGACAACAGGGATCTTAGAGTCGAGCGGGGTATCATTTACCACCTTTCAGTTCTCAGGAGCAGCCTTTACATGGTGGGAGGCATATGAGCGGCGTAGGCCGGCAGGTACAGCACCGTTATCATGGCAGGAGTTCTCCACTATCTTTCTGGAGAAGTGGGTACCACGGTCGCAGAGAGAGGAGCTGCATAGGCAGTTTGAGTGGCTTCATCAGGAAGATATGACTATGACGCAGTTTGAGGTGAGATTCTCAGAGTTGGCTCGTTATGCTCCATGGATAGTCCCGACTGATCAGGAGCGGATTAGACGGTTTGTGGACGGACTCGTTTATCCCATCCGTATTCTGATGACTCGAGAGAGGATCCTGAGCCATACCTTTGAGGATGCAGTGGATATTGCTCGTGATATTGAGACGGCTCGCCATCAGGAGAGAGAGGAGAGGGAGGCCAAGAGGCCTCGAGGATTAGGTAGCTTCAGTGGTGCTCCGTCTAGGGGCCAGGTTCAGTAGAGCAGGGGTCGTTCTTTCAGGCCTCATCAGTCAGCTCGCTCAGAGTATCGTGGGTCATCTTCTGGTTGGGGTTATCAGGACTCTCAGCAGAGTCAGCCATCTCTTAGTGCACTTCCAGCGTAGAGTTCGTCTCATGCCCCATTTGTTCAGGGTTCATCCCGGCCGAGTGCATCAGCTAGCTAATCTGGCGTGAGGGGTTCCCATCAGTCCCAGTTCCCAGCGCCCGGGAGTTGCTATGAGTGTGGTGAGTTCGGGCATATGCGAAGGGAATGTCCCCGCCGTGCATCCAGTTCATCTCAGCAAAGGGGCCAGCCCTCATCTTTTGGCCCAGTATCTTCAGCACCCGCCCTGCCAGCTAGGGGTGAGGGTCAGGTAGCTAGGGGTCGCCCTAGAGGGGGAGGCCGATCGGGTGGATGTCAGGCTCGATTCTATGCTCTTCAGGGCCGGTTAGATACTATTACTTCGGATGCTGTTATCGCAGGTATTATTTCAGTCTGCCACAGGGATGCCTCAGTTTTATTTGATCCCGGATCTACTTATTCCTATGTATCTTCATACTTTGCTCATCATTTTGGTACGACCCGAGGGTGTCTTGCATTACCTGTGCATGTATATACCCCGGTGGGCGATACTATTATTGTGGACCATGTATATCGGTCCCGTCTTGTTACTATTGTGGGTCTAGAGACCCGAGTTGATTTGTTGCTGTTGAGCATGGTAGATTTCGGTGTTATTCTGGGCATGGATTGGCTATCTCCGTGCCATGCTATTCTAATCTGCCACGCCAAGACAGTCACATTGGCTATGCCGGGTATTCCGAGGATCAAGTGGCGTGGTATGACTGATTATGTACCCAGCAGGGTAATCTCTTTCTTAAAGGCCCATCAGATGGTTGGGAAGGTATTTTTATCATATTTGGCATTTGTGAGAGATGTTGGAGCTGAGACTCTTAGCCTTGATTATGTTCCCGTTGTGAGGGATTTTCCAGATGTATTTCCAGCGGACCTGCCGGGCATGCCACCGGACAGGGACATTGATTTCGGTATTGATCTGGTGCCGGGCACTCAGCCTATCTCTATTTCTCCCTATCGTATGGCACCAGATGAGTTGAAGGAGCAGCTTCAGGAACTACTAGATAAGGGGTTTATTCCTCATATTGTGTCACCGTAGGGTGCACCGGTCTTATTTGTGAAGAAGAGAGATGGCACAATGAGAATGTGTATTGATTATAGGCAGCTAAATAAGGTGACAGTAAAGAATAAGTATCCACTACCCCGTATTGGTGACTTGTTTGATCAGCTCTAGGGAGCGAGGGTATTCTCGAAGATTGATCTTCGATCAGGCTATCACCAGCTGAAGATTAGGGATTCTGATATTATGAAGACAGCTTTCAGGACGAGATATGGGCATTTTGAGTTTCTAGTTATGTCTTTTGGGCTGACTAATGCCCCACTCGCGTTCATGCATTTGATGAACAGCGTGTTCCCGCCGTATCTGGATTCATTTGTGATTGTGTTTATTGATGACATCCTAGTGTACTCGCGTAGCCAGGAGGAGCATGCTCAGCATTTGAGAGTAGTATTGCAGAGATTGAGGGAGGAGAAGCTTTATGCAAAGTTCTCCAAGTATGAGTTTTGGATTGAGTCTGTGGCTTTTCTGGGACACGTGGTGTCCAGTGATGGTATTCAGGTTGATCCGAAGAAGATAGAAGCAATGCAGAGTTGGCCTAGACCGACCTCAGCCACTAAGATTCGTAGTTTCCTTAGGTTGGCAGTGGTATTATTGCCGGTTTGTTCAGGGATTTTCTTCTATTGCGTCGCCCTTGACCAAGTTGACTCAGAAGGGTGCTCCATTTGTGTCGTCCGAGGAGTGCGAGGGGAGCTTTCAGAAGCTCAAGATAGCTTTGACCACGGCTCCAATATTGGTATTGCCATCAGCTTCAGGTTCCTACACTGTGTATTGTGATGCCTCGAGAGTTGGGATCGGGTGTGTGCTGATGCAGGAGGGTAGGTTTATTGCATATGCTCTCGTCAGTTGAAGCCCCATGGGAGGAACTACCCTGTGCACAATTTGGAGTTAGCAGCTATAGTCCATGCTCTGAAGATTTGGAGGCACTACTTGTATGGCATTTCTTGTGATGTGTATACTGATCATCGCAGCCTTCAGCATCTGTTCAAATAGAAAGATATTAATTTGAGGCAGCGGAGGTGGCTTGAGTTGCTCAAGGATTATGACATTACCATATTGTATCATCCGGGGAAGGCCAATGTAGTGGTCGATGCTTTGAGCCGGAAGGCGATTAGTATGGGCAGCTTGGCGTATATTCCAGTTGGGGAGAGGCCCTTTGCAGTCATGCATTGGCCAATCGGATAGTGATATTAGATATTTCAGAGCCGAGTCGGGTGTTGGCTTGCGTTGTTTCTCGGTCCTCCTTGTATGACCGCATCAGACCACATTTGCTTGTCCTTAAGGATAGAGTTCAGCATAATGATGCCAGATATGTGACCATTGATGATGATGATGTGTTGAGGATGCAGGGCCGGATTTGCGTGCCCAATGTGGATGAGCTTCGGGAGTTGATACTAGAGGAGGCCCACAGCTCGTGGTACTCCATTCATCCGGGTGCCGCAAAGATGTATCAGGAATTGAGACAGCATTACTGGTGGAGGAGGATGAAGAAGGATATTGTGAGTTATATAGCTCGATGTCTCAACTGCCAGCAGGTCAAGTACGAGCATCAGAGACCGAGCGATGTTCTTCAGCGTATGGTTATTGCTGAGTGGAAATGGGAGAGGATTACTATAGATTTTGTGAGTGGTCTCCCTCGGAATTTGAGGAAGTTTGATTCAGTTTGGGTGATTGTGGATCGGCTGACCAAGTCCGCGCACTTCATTCCAGTATGTACTACTTACTCTTCGGAGCTGCTGACAGGGATCTTTATTCGGGAGGATGTCAGGTTACATGGAGTTCCAGTGTCTATTATCTCGGATAGAGGCACTTAGTTCACTTCTCAGTTCTGGAGGGTATTTCAGGGAGAGCTGGGTACGCATGTGGAGTTGAGCACAGCATTTCATCCTCAGACGGACGGACAGTCCGAGCACACCATTAAGATTTTGGAGGACATGTTTCGTGCCTGTGTTATAGATTTTGGAGGTTCATGGGATGAGTTTTTGCCGCTTGCAGAGCTTGCCTGCAACAACAGTTATCAGTCAAGCATTCAGATAGCCCCGTATGAGGCGTTGTATGGTAGGCGGTGTCGATCTCTTATTGGATGGTTCGAGCCCGACGAGGCTAGAATGTTGGGGACTGAGATGGTTCAGGATGCTTTAGAGAAGGTGAAGTTGATCCAGGAGAGGCTTCGTACAGTACAGTCGCGCCAGAAGAGTTATGCGGACCGGAAGGTTCGTGATGTGTCTTATATGGTAGGCGAGAAGGTCTCGTTGAAGATTTCGCCCATGAAGGGTGTTATGAAGTTCGGGAAGAAAGGGAAGCTGAGCCCGAGGTTCATTGGGCCTTTTGAGATACTTGGGAGGATTGGAGAGGTGGCATATGAACTTGCTTTGCCACCCAGCTTGTCTAGTGTGCATCCGGTATTCCATGTATCTATGCTCCGAAAGTATGTTGGGAACCCGTCTCATGTGTTGGACTTCAGCACGGTTTAGTTGGATGGTGATTTGTCATATGATGTGGAGCAAGTGGCTATTCTGGGTCGATAGGTTCAAAAGCTAAGTTCCAAGGATATTGCTTCAGTGAAGGTGTAGTGGAGAGGTCGGGCCGCGGAGGAGGCTACTTGGGAGACCGAGCAGGACATGTGGAGTAGATATCCCCACCTATTTGAGGCTCCAGGTATGTTTCTTGACCCTCTCGAGGACGAGCGTTTGTTTTAGTTGGGGAGGATGTGACGACCCGGCCCGTCGTCATGTGAGTTACTACCCCGTTTCCCCTATACTATGTTTCTCTATTATTTAATATCAGTATTTGAGTTGATCGGGTAGAGTTGGATTGATTTTAGTTGGAAATGAGGCACTTAGCCTCTTAGAAGGAAGCTTGTTTTGGAAAAGTCAACGGGAAGTTGACTATATAGTTAGAGGGATCGAATGTGAATTCTGTGGTTCGGTTAGCTTCGGGGGATGATTTGTGACTTAGGAGTGCGATCAGAATTGAATTTGGAGGTCCGGTGTAGAATTAGGCTTGAATTGGCGATGTTTGAATTTTGGCGGATTCCGGTTCATAGGTGAGATTTTGATCTGAGGGTCGGAATGGAATTCCGAGAGTTGCCGTAGCTTCGTTAGGTGATTTTGGATATGTGTGTAAAATTTTAGGTCATTCAGACATCGTTTGGTTAGGTTTTCGATCGAATGCGAATTTCGGAAGTTTTGGTTGAACTTAGGCTTTGATTTGAGGAAATTTGATGATTTTGATGTTAACTATAGTGTTTTGACGGTTCGAGCAAGTTTGAATAATGTTTTAAGTTGTGTTGGTACTTTTGATTGAGGTCTCGGGAACCTCGGGGTGATTTCGGGTGGCTAACGGGATGAAATTTGGAGTTTAAGGATTTGCTGAAGGATCTGATATCTGGTATTTCCGCTTCTGCGGAAATGGACCGCAGAAGTGGTTCCGCAAAAGTGATAGGGGAAGTCGTAGAAGTGAAAGGAGGAGGCTTGGGAGGTTCCACAAAAGCGGACATGCGGACCGCAGAAGCGGTCTCGCATTTGCGATTGGTTGACCACAGAAGCGGTCCTGGGTAAAAAATCGAAGATCCGCAGAAGCGGATAAAGAACCGCAAAATCGGTGTCGCAGAAGCGATAAAGGCATCGCAGAAGCGAAAACTGTTGTTCAGAGGGTATTAATTTCATCTTCGCGAATTTTAGAAGCAACTCAACATTTTCATTTCGGACTAAGGAAATTTTGGGCGATTTCGAAGAGGGTTTCAAGAGTCTTCATCAGGTATGGATTCTTGGTCTTAGATTATGTTGTTATGGTGTAAAAACATGGATTAACACTGAAAATCCAAGGGAATTAAGTCTAAAAATGGAGGTTAGGGCTTGAAATTTGAAAGAGTTTAAACTTGTGATTTGAGGGGTCAAATAGACTCCGATTTTTGTAAATTTGGTATGTATGAACTCAAGGCGAGATAAGGAAGCCGGTGATGTTAATTTTATAATTTTTCGAGACGTGGGCCCGGGGCTCGGGTTTTGCCAACTTCGTATTTTTGGGTGTTTTTCGAGTTATTTAAATTGGGTTATGTCCCATTAGCTTATCATAACGTATTCCTTGTGGTTTTGGCCAGATTCTATGCACGAGGAGGTTGATTTGCGAGGGAAGCGCAAGGCGGGCTACGATTTCGGCCGGCTTGAGGTGAGTAATGGTTATAAATGATGTACTGAGGGTTGGAAACCCTGTATTTGCACTATGTAGTGCTATGTTGAGATGAGACACGTGCTACATGACGAGCGTGGTGATGTTACTGTTGGGGATGGACTCGGTCCATCCCGATTGATGACTCTGCTGTACTTTTGACTGAGACTGAGTTAGTATCAGTATATTTTGGGCTAGTTGCCATATTTGGGGTCTTGTGCCAATCTGTAGGACCCTTAGGGAGCATGTTGGGCTAATTGACCTCACTTTACCTGTTGAAATCATACTGTCATTCATATTCTTAAACTGTAAAACATGATGTGAACCGGTCTTAGAAATTTGCACTCTAAATGATGAATACCTGGGGTTGGAAACCCTGTCTTAGCTAAGTGGGCCCAAGAGGCCAAGTCTATATTGATTGAGAGGGGTCAAGGGCCCCATAGTGAGGGTAGTTGATATATACCGGATCGGACTGCATGCCACAGTAGTATATTATATGGATCGGACTGCACGCCGCAATAGTATATTATATGGATCGTACTACACGCCGCAGTAGTATATTATATGGATCGGACTGCACGCCGCAGTAGTATATTATATGGATCGGACTGTACGCCACAGTGATATAGTATATGGATCGGACTGCACGTCGTAGTATTATAGCGCTTGGGCTGTAGGAGCCCCTCCGAATTCTGCACACACCCCTAGTGAGCGCAGTCGACTATTATTATTGGATCAGGATGCACGCCGCAACAGTATATATTATTATTGGATCGGGTTGTGCACCGCAGCAGTATATATTATTATTGGATCGGGCTGCGCGCCGCAGCAGTGTATATTTTTATTGGATCGGGTTGCGCGCCGCAGCAGTATATATTATTATTGGATCGGGCTGCGCGCCGCAGCAATGTTGGTAATTTGCCGGACTTTTGAGAGATTTTCACCTGTTTTCCCTGCTCAGCTGTTGTTTACTACCTTTACTGTTGGTTATAGAACTGTGTAGTGTTTCTACGAGAATTCTTACTTTTAGTTGTTATTTATTGCTATTACTCACTAAGTCGGAGTACTCACTTTACTCCCTGCACCTTGTGTGCAGATACAGGGATCCCGGAGGCATAGCTGAATTTGTTGCTGCTGCCTAGTTCATCTGTCTGAGTCGTCGAGGTAGCTGCCTGGCGTCCGCAGGACCCGATTTCTCCTCTTATCTTCCTTTACTTATGCATCTAGACTTTTATATGTATAGGATTTTGCTCTGTTGTATCTAGATGTTCTGACTCGTGATGCCAGATCTGATATGGGCTGTGTTGGATGTTATTGTGGTTTCGGCACAGTTTTTATTACTATCAGACAGAGATTTTTCTTCATAGGTATTTTTAAATTTAATAACTGATAAGGAGCTTTTTAAACTTGGGATGAGAATGTTCTAAAGGTCGGGTTTGCCTAACAAGGTGTTGGACACCATCACGACCAAGGTTTGGGTCGTGACACTTGATGGCTTGTGATTACCCGATCGAGTGGCGAGATGTGATCCTGTGAGTTCGATGTTAGGCCAATCTGGAGGACTTGAGGCCGGATCTTGCCTATGGCTTGAGCACTGAGGTGCTGATTGTGTGAGCAAGTGTTTTGAACTTATATATTCGGTATTGTCGCTATTAGCCGGAATGGCGGTTTGGTTTTCATGTGATGAGTATGTTGGTACTGCGAGATGTATCTATATGACTTGGTAGTGATGAAGGAGTCTGCGGAATAATAGATGAACTGTTAAGTGATTCGTTTCCTATTGTGATATGTTGTGTAGCCTCGAGTTATGGGCACGTGAAGAAATTTTTGTGTCTCCTTGTTGGGAAGTGAAGTACATTACGTGTGGCGATATGAGTTCAGACTTAGAAAGACTAAAAGGCTGTGTTATATGTATAACGGTGGTAGGTGTGCTGAAATACTAAATTGAGGCGAAGCAGGTGGGGTATCTCCTGCGGAGTGTTCTTAAGGGGTATGATTTTTATGTATATTATTAGAAGATCTCATATGTAATTGAAAGGTACGTGTTGTAATTTGAAAATTCGGGTCGCTTCAGAGAGTGGACTCAGCTGATGTGGGGATGAATGCGAGGTTTGTAGAGAATTTCGGTATCCGAGGATCTGTGTTTTCATAAACTAGTAGATGATTTGAGTTAATCTCACTATAATATTGTGGCATCATTAGAGTAAAAGTATTATGGGTTATTAAATGTGTCCTGATAGATGGCTTCG
>MU760164.1:36141-46364 GCA_026770625.1 Nicotiana glauca
TTGCAGAAAATGAGCCGAGGATGGCACGAGTGAAGCAAAATTTTGATAAAGGTTATATGGTGCTTCGTAGATGTGAGGAAATATTAGGATGTCTTGAGCTATTGTTGATAAAGAATGCTCAGTGTATAGAGAAGGAAGATGTTCGTTTGTATTGGAATGAGGTCATATCCTTTGGTGTCAGAGTGCTAATAAGGCACGAGTGGTTATGTTAGTTAAGTCAGGTAATTTGTAGTTGGAATAGGAGTGAATGACTCTCGAGAATGTTTTTATTGTGTTCAAGATTTTGCATGCAATAATCAGGTGTCTTAAGGTGGTGTATGTGGCTAGAGACTGTGTTTCCATTAGGAAGAGATCAAGACTTGGGGTATTTTATGCTAATTATGGGATTCCATGTATCAGTATCTGGGAAGTAATGGTAACGAATTCCGATTCGCAGGAAGTTCTTCAAGTAAAGTATTCTGGAACGTGGTATTTTTGGGAAGAATTGAGAGAGTATTCGGTGGCCTATGAGTCTTAGACAGTGTGGTCTTATGTTCGAGTCTCGTGTGGTAGGCCTGGATTGAGGCATTGTGATGCTACATCAAGGATGAATATCAAGTTGATAATGGATAAAAAGAGAAATTTGATAGACGGAGTAACTTGATAATAGACTGAATCGGTATGGTAAGTGTATGATTAATTCCTTGTATGTGTTCGAAGTAATGGGCTTTTACATGCAATTTGCAGCAATGCTCTTGAGTTTTGACGGCTTGCTCAGCTCGATTTAGATAGAAGGATTCGGTCTTGGCATTTTATCTTGTACAAATGGAGTTGGCAGAGATGTCCTTGTTAGGTTTTACCGTGGTTTCAGGATGAGTATATTTCCTATGGGTATGCGAATCATGGAGGGTGTAATGATTTTTTTTCTTCTAAATGGGATCAATGAAAGTTCTTGACTAGTGGAGTGTGTCGATGTCTGCGGCGCGGAAGGGAGATAAAAGTTCTCATGTTATCCTAGTGTGGCATGGTATATGCGATATGTTGTGGAGGATTGGGATTTGTGTGTGTAAGGTTCGGTTCAGTTCGGAATGGAAAGTCATTAAATTCTTAAGCAGCACGGGCAGCTGCGGGTAATTTAAGAATCGATCTTCAGATGATTCGGGTGAATGATCCTCATATAACTAAGGAAATGGTGTTGCTAATCATAGTGATTTGACGGGGGTATATGTTTCAGAAAAAGGGCAATGTGATTAAGTTGATGGCACTTCGGTAGTATTGCGGCATTTTCTTGTTGGATCAGCTCCTGATATTTGAGTGTGTTTGATGGCACACGAGAATTTTAAAATATCTTTCGGGGAATGATTGGGTACTCAAGATGTGATATGCATTCATACTACGAGATTTGGGATCAGGTGCAGTGATTTGTGTGCTATGTGGAGCTGGAGACTGGGAGTTCTCATATTCAGGCTATGTAGTGGTTGTGGATAGTGTGTATTAGTACCGTTACCGGCTATTGGGGGGTTTGGAAGCCCGAGTGGACCTTCTTTTCTTGGTATATTAGATTCTGGATATGATATTGGGGTGTAGACTGGTTGCCTCAGTGCTAGGTTATTCTAGACTATTGTGTTATGGGTTATGTCGGAAAAGGCCACAGGTTGCGTGGCGAGGTGCATCGGACTATGTTCTAGCTGAATGGTTGTGTTACAAAGACCAGCGGACGGCTGGGAAGGATTGCTTTCCTAATTGGGCCTTTGTGGCAGATGTTAGTGTAGAGGTTTCTACCATTGATTCGGTTCTAGTATTGAGGGACTCTTTTTCGAATGCATTTCTTGTGGCCGGGCATGTCGCCGGGCGAGTTTTTGGATTTCGGCATTTATTTGGTGTCGGGCACCGTATCGTACGGCTCCGGCATAAGCTATAGTAGTGGAAGAAGCAACTTCAGGCTTCTTGGTAATGAGTTTGTTAGTAAGCTGATTGGATACGCGTTCCGCTTGAGTTGGCTTGGTTGGCCCCGAATTATATTGATGAAGGATAGGCTAATTCGATCATTATTGAACCTGCTAGTGATCTGGGAGATCTATGAGGTGATGTTTCTGTGCTACGAGGCATTATGATTTTTGGATTGTGGGCACATATAGTGCAATGCTATGGAGATTCATAGTGGAAGTTGAGGGGGGACCTCAGTTTTGTTTGAGTTTTGTGGCTTACAACGCTATATGTAGATATCATTATGCACTCAGTATGCTTACGATCGATACTCAGTATTTTGTTATGATGAGCAAGTTTGGCTCGATGTGCATCTCCCTATGTGAGATATTTGTGTGGATCGGGTGGCATGCCGCCATGGGTATGTTATCTGGATCGGGTTGCACGCCGTAACAATGTGATGTTGAGAATAGTTTTCCATATGTTACTTTGTATGCCTTGCTTCCTAGTTTCTGAGGAAAGTACGTATTGGGCGTTGCTCGGCGAATAGCGCATTGGTTGTGTCCTTTCAGGATTGAATGGTGTATATTACTTGCTTCACCATGGGTGTGATGGACTTCTTGGTTTCAGACATCAATCTGTGCGTGGCTGTCTATTTTGAGCATGGTAACTTGAGGTGTTTCAGGTGTAACAGTGTTTGGATAAGATCTCGCATTGTAGCGAGGCTACATGGAGATTAGACCCTTCGGGGTAAATTCAAGTATTCTATTTCTATGATGTGGGACGGGGTCCAATCCTTGTGTTGTGATGGTACTGAGGAGTTTGAGTTACAGCTCTTTTGTTTGAGTCATTTGTCATGATTTGAGTATGTTCAGACCGCCCATCATTGGTGCGTGGATTATGCAAGTTGTGTCTTGGGCCTGTGATGAGGTGTCATATCACCAGAGTGGTGCGTTCAATTCAAGGTGATCGTTGGAGTCATTAATGAATGCGAACAGATGTGATATCAGCTGATTAAAGTGTTTATATCGAGTTTTGGCCCGGAAATCTGTTGTGGCATTAGTCAACAGGGAAGTGGCTTTATGTTTAGGTGATCCGAGGAATGCTGACGGTTTATCGCGTGTTTTATTTATCGTTGGCAGTATATGAAAGTGTTGGAATAAGACTTTAGCTAACAAGAGGTTCTTATCGATAATTGAGTATTGTGGGCAACTGCTGTGAATAGTGACTATCATTTCGAGTGTTAGATTGTGTGATATATTGCATGATTTCACCTGAGGTTGCAGGCATGGTTTATTACAGCTGGTTCGGACTTATTCTGAGTATAGATGTGAGGTTCTGGTCTTGTTCATAATTTCAGAAAGTGCAATGTGGTTCTACGGTTTATGGCCTAGTTGGGCTGTGAAATTCAGCGATGTTGTATTATCGGGCCTATGTAAGATAGGGTGACGTGGGATCACCCCGGGTATATGCTTGGTAAGGTCATTTAGATATTGGTTGGCTTCTAGGAAAACTCTGGGTACGCTCGAGGACGAGCGTTTGTGTAAGTTGGGGAGGATGTGATGACCCAGCCCGTCGTCACGTGAGTTACCGCCCCGTTACCCCCATATTATGTTGTTCTATGTTTCAATATCAGTATTTGAGTTGATCGGATAGAATTGAATTGGTTTTTGTTAGAAATGAGGCACTTAGCCTCTTAGAAGGAAGCTTGTTTTGGAAAAGTCAACTGGAAGTTGACTATATAGTTAGAGGGCTCGGATGTGAATTTCGGTGATTTGGTTAGCTTCGGGTGATGATTTGTGACTTAGAAGTGTGATCGGAATTGATTTTGGAGGCTTGGTGTAGAATTAGGCTTGAATTGGCGAAGTTTGAATTTTGGCGAATTCCGGTTGATAGGTGAGATCTTGATCCGATGGTCGGAATGGAATTCCGAGAGTTGCAGTAGCTTCGTTAGGTGATTTTGGATATGTCTCCAAATTTTCAGGTCATTCGGACGCCGTTTGGTCGGGTTTTTGATCGAATGTGCAATTCGGAAGTTTTTAAGAAACTTAGGCGATTATTGGGCGATTTTGGAGAGAGTTCGAAGTGGTTTCATCAGGTATGAATTATTGGACTCGGATTATGTTATTATGGTATAAAAACATGGATTAATCACTGAAGACTCAAAGAATTAAAGGTTAAAAATAGAGGTTAGGGCTTGAGTTTTTGAAATGAGAATTTGGGATTTGAGAGAGCATTTGGACTCCGATTTTGATGATTTTTTTATGTACGGACTCGTGGCGAGACGAGGAATCCGGTGGTGTGAATTTCGTAATTTTTCGAGAAGTGGGCCCTGGGCTCGGTTTTTGCCAACTTCGAGATTTTTTGTATTTTTCGAGTTCTTTGATTGGGTTGGGTTTCTTTAGCTTATTGTAATGTATTCGTTGTGGTTTTGGCCATATTTGACGCGCGAGGAGGTGGATTCGAGAGGAAAAGGCATAGCGGACTAGTCTTGTGGCCGGTTTGAGGTGACTAATAGATGTAGATGATGACCTGAGGGTTTGAAACCCCGGTATATCACACTGTGACGCTATATTAAGGCGAGACACGTACTGTACGGTGAGTGCGGGATCGTTTGTGATCGAGGACTATGGCTTAGTCCGTCCGAGTGATGTTCGTACTGTGTTATTGATTAGAAATTGATTGGTAAGCATCCTACTTGGATTGCTATGAGCATATTTGGGTTGTGTGCCGATTATTTGGATCCCTTAGGGATTATTATTATTGTTTCCATGATGCTTAGCATGTTCTCATGATATCAGTCCTGAGTTAAACACTGTCTCGAAACGATTAACAAATTTCTAAAGTTTTAAACACTTAATCTATAATTCCTAATAATTAGAGTTGAAAATGATAAACTTGACTGTGCCTGTGTGGCTTACTTGCATATATCTGGACTGAGTGTGGATCGGGCTGCACGCCGCAGCGAAAGCTACGATGATACTGCGCTTGGGCTGTAGGAGCTCCTCCGGAGTCTGAACCCCCACAGTGAGCGCGGTTACCCAAATGGATCGGGCTGTACGCCGCAGCGGTCATGTGCATTGCATTACATTCATGCATCGATATCTATCTGTGTTACCTCTTATTACCTGATGTTTTTCCACCGTTAAATGTGTAGAAATATTGGTTATAGCTTTGGATTGTCATATTTCGGGATTTCTTACTGTTAGTCATTATATATATCTTTACACTGAGTTGGAAGTACTCACTTTACTCCCTGCACCATGTGTGCAGATTCAGGTGTCCCGGGAGCATAGTCAAGCTATTTGCTGCCTTCAGAGTTTTTCAGGAGTTGTCGAGGTAGCTGCCTGATGTCCGCAGGACCCGACTCCTCCCCTACCCTTTTTACCTTTTCGCATTTTAGAACATCTGTATTACTGAGGATTTGTTACTCTGTGTTATTAGAGGCTCTAGACTCATGACCCTAGATCTTTGGGAGATGTTGGTTATGTCAGTGTTTCATACTGTTTCTATCTAACTTATTGGTTAATAGACTTGTTAAACCGTTAATTTAATGCTTTAGTTGGAAAATGGTTGTGTGATTGAGTTGTGAGTGTTATATGGTCGGGCTTGCCTAGCAATTGTGTTGGGCGCCATTACGACCGGGAATGGGATCGTGACATTTTTGCTACCAAAGTTAGCGACCAACGTTGGTCGCTTTTTGTAAAAACAGTAGCTAAAAAACGGGTTTCCCCTCATATTCTCTTATTTTCTTCTCTCTCTTCTCTCTCTCACACTCAAACCCCCCTCTCCTTCCGTCTCCCTCCACCGACGCCACCGATGCCATCGACGCCACCGATGTCCGCCGGTGGCAGCAGCTCCACCGCCGGTGTCCTCCACTGTCCAGGTAGGTTTCTCTCTTCTTTCTTTGTTTTTTTCAAAAAACACTAATTTTGTTTAATTCCTTCTAGTTTTATTTGTAAAAATTAATTGTTCTTAGCTAAATTAAATCTATGATAATTGTTAGTAGCTAAAATATTTAGTTTTACCCACTAATTTGGGAGAAAATCGTTTGAAGAGAAGAAACCCTAAACTTTTAAGGTTTATGATTTGTTCTTGTGAATCGAACTTTTAGGGTATGACTTAAATTTTTCGGATATAATCCTAACTTTTAGGTTTGAATTATAACCTTGAATATTTTTATTGTCTTGATAGTTTAGTTATAAATTGAAATTTTAGGATATGACTTGAAATTTTAGGATATGAATTGAAATTTTAGGATATGAATTGAAATTTTAGGATATGACTAGAACCTTTAGGATATGACTGGAACCTTTGAACCTTTAGGATATGAATTAGAATTTTAGTTTATGAATTGGAATTTTAAGATATGACTTAAAATTTTAGGATATGACTAGAACCTTTAGGATATGACTTGAACCTTTAGGATATGAATTGAACATTTAGGATATGAATTGGAATTTTAGTTTATGAATTGGAATTTTAGTTTATGACTTCAAATTTTAGGATATGACTAGAACCTTTAGGATATGACTTGAATCTTTAGGATATGAATTGAACCTTTAGGATATGAATTGGAATTTTAGGATATGACTTGAAATTTTAGAATATGACTTGAAATTTTAGGATATGACTAGAACATTTAGGATATGACTAGAACCTTTAGCATATGAATTGGAATTTTAGTTTATGAATTAAAATTTTAGGATATGACTAGAACCTTTAGAATATGAATTGAACCTTTAGGATATGAATTGGAATTTTAGTTTATGAATTGGAATTTTAGATTATAAGTTGAAATTTTAGCATATGACCAGAAATTTTAGGTATGAATTGAAATTTTAGATTATAAATTGAAATTTTAGGTTGGAGGAGGAACCGTCGTTCGGATATGAATTGAACCTTTAGGATATGAATTGGACTTTTAGTTTATGAATTGAAATTTTAGATTATAAATTGAAATTTTTTGGATATGAGTTGAACCTTTAGGATATGAATTAAAATTTTGGTTTATGTATTGGAATTTTAGATTGCGGGAGTGTCACGACCAAATTTCCAAACCCGGTCGTGATGGCGTCTCTCATGAAGACAAGGCCAGCCAACAGAACAACGACGCCCCTTTCAATATTATTAAACATAAAGGAATAGATAAATGCAACTTAATGACAATAATCATCAATATCTACAACCCAACACAACCCGACCGGGGTGTCACAAGTCACGAGCATCTAAACAAGACTGAACACAACTACTGTGCCAATAATAATATACAAAATAAAATCAGAAATCAAAAGATGAAGTCCGGTGCTGCAAACGCTGGCGGTCACCTTGCTCAACTATAATAGCATATCAGCAGCAATACCTTCAGTCAACTATTAACCCGCTTCCGGGTGAACAATACCTGCAACTGCACGCGAGTTCATTGAGTAGAGTGAGTACTCCAACTCAATGAGTAATAAGAGTGAATAATAACTGAGCGGCAAGAAATCACGTAAAAGCACTCCATCATGCTAAATAGGAAAGTACGACCCTTTGAGAAAACAGTAAAACCGTAAAAATCCTTTAGAAAATATTTGGTTCAGTTTAAAAACCTCTTTTGAAAATATCCTCTTCCAACAATCAAGCATATGAATGCGATATCAGATAGTGCAAGTCAGTATATAAGTCAGCCCCTCGGGCACAACACTCTACCAACAAATAACACCAGGGTCTCTGGTAAACAGTACAAGAAGTAGTGTGGATGCCAATGATATGAGAGTGCTAAATGTCATGACACGTAGTACAAACAGGAACCAATGCATGAAAGCAATGCAATGCACATGACCGCTGCGGCGCGCAGCCCGATCCTTTTGGGTACCCGCGCTCACTGTGGGGGTTTAGACTATGGAGGGGCTCCTGCAACCCAAGCGCAATATCAATATCACACCGCTGCGGTGCACAGCCTCATCCATCCTCAGTCCAAAAAATGCACACATAACACTGCCGCGGTGCGCAACCCGATCCATACTCAGTCCAGAAATACACATAAGCCACTAGGTCAATATTCAAATAACAGCTCTCAGTTCCGAACCTTAAAAATATGTAGTTTAAGTTTTAAAACCTTAGAATTATGACTAGACAGCTCAAAGCAGTGTTTAACTCAGAACTGAAACCGTTTAACATGCCAAGTATTATGGAAACAGTGATAATAATCCCCAAGGATTCAATCAGTTGGCATAAGGCCCAATCACGACAATTAATCCATTTTTATAAGGATATCAACTAAGCTTCAATCAATTAGGTAGTTATTTTATTAAGCGGGAGGAAACAAGTCACAATCCCCAACGGTGCTCTACCCCACGCCTGTTATCCGGCGTGCAAGTCACCTCAATACAACACTATGATGTGCAAACCCGGGGTTTCAAACCCTCAAGCTATCATTTACAAGTATTACTCACCTCGAGCCAGTGAAATATCTAGCCCGCGATGCCTTGGCCCCTCAAATCGGCCTCCACGCACGTCGTACCTAACCAAAACCATAAGGAATACATTACAATAGACTACTGAAACATAACCCAATCGAAAGAACTCGAAAAATACCAAAAATCATGAAATTGGCAAAACCCGAGCCCCGTGCCCACTTCTAAAAAAATTACGAAATTCACATCACCGGATTCCTCGTCTCGCCACGAGTCCGTATATATAAAATTTACTAAAATCGGAGTTCAAATGTTCCCTCAAATCCCAAATTTTTCATTTCAAAAACCAAGCCCTAGTTCTTCCAATTTTTACCCAAATTTCCAAGAATTAAGGGTAGATTCTTCAATAAAATGATGTTTCTAGACCATAGAACTTACCTCCGATCGATTCCCAGTCAAAACTCTCTAAAAATCCCGTCAATAGCTCTCAAGCTCGCTCAACAATGGTGGAAAAATGGTGGAGCTCGCGGATGAAATAAAACCTTTAAACCCTTCTGCCAACAGCTCTTTTCGCTTCTGCGGTCCCGCTACCGCTTATGCGGGACCGCTTCTGCGGCCATAACTCCGCTTATGTGGTTTTTCATTAAAATCCCATCAGCCGCTTCTGCGACAATCATTTCCGCTTTTGTGGATTCCTCATCTCCGGGCCAAACCGCTTCTGCGACCTCTCGTCCGCTTCTGCGGACTCGCTTAGGCGAAAAGAGTACCGCTTATACAGAACTACCCAGCTCCACATCAGACCGATTATGCGACCAACCTCACGCTTCCGCAGAGCCGCTTCTACGGCCCATTTCCGCAGAAGCGCTCATACCAGATACCAGCAAGATCTGCCACTTCTCAACTTGAGATTTCATCCCGTTAGCCATTCGAAATTACCCCGAGGCCCCTGGGACCTCAACCAAAAACACCAACACATCCTAAAACCCAATTCAAACATTATCAAATCCTCAAAACACATCAAACAATGCTAAAACCATTAAATCACATCGGATTTAAGCCTAAGTTTCTTCAAAACTTCCGAAGTGCGCATTCGATCAAAACCCCGACCAAACAATGTCCGAATGACCTGAAAATTTGCACACATATCCAAAATCACCCAACGAAGCTACAACAACTCTCAGAATTCCATTCCGACCCTTGGATCAAAATCTCACCCATCAACCGGAATTTGCCAAAATACTAACTTCGCCAATGCAAGTCTAATTCTACACCAGACCTCCAAAATCACTTCCGGCCACGCTCTTAAGTCACAAATCATCCCCCGAAACTAACCGAATCACATAAAATCACATCCGAATACTTCTACGCATAAGTCAACATCCGGTTGACTTTTCCAGCTTAAGTCTTCCTTAAAGAGACTAAGTGTCTTATTTCTTATCAAAACCAGCCCAAATCAACTCTAACACACCATATACTGATAACGAAACATGCAGAAACATAAAATGAGGGAAACGAAGCAATAACACATGAGACGACGGGCCGGGTCATCACATCCTCCCCAACTTAAACAAATGCTCGTCCTCGAGCGTACCCGGAGTTGTCCTAGAAGCCAACCGACAGTTAAATGACCTTACCAAGCATATACCCAGGGTGATCCCACGTCACCCTATCTCTTATAGGTCCAACAACACAACATAGCTAAAATTTCACGGTCCATCTAAACCATAAACCGTAGGACCGCATTGCGCTTTCCAAAAAAATCATACACGAGATCAGAACCTCACATCTATATTCAGAATGAATTTGAACCAGCTGTAATAACCTATACCTGCAACCTCCGGTGCAATTCTATGATATACCACATAGCTCAAACACATGCAGCGATAACTCCCATTCACGGCAGCTGTCCACAACAACCAT
>MU760166.1:4491-23968 GCA_026770625.1 Nicotiana glauca
GTGGCGAGACGAGGAATCTGTTGGTATGATTTTCGGAATTTTTCGAGAAGTGAGCCCGGGGCTCGGGTTTTACCAACTTCGTGAATTTTAATACTTTTCGAGTATTTTTTATTGGGTTATGTTTCTTTAACCATAACTTATGTATTCGTTGTGATTTTGACTAGATTCGACGTGCGAGGAGGTCGATACGAAAGGAAAAGGCATTGCGGACCATTCTACAGCCGGTTAGAGGTGNATGGCATGTGCGGGATTGGCTATGACTGGAGATTGTGACTTGGTCCATCCCGAACAAGAATAATTCTATATTTGGCGATTGATATGCATCCTGGTTAAATATATCTGGGCTTAATGCCATATTTGGGGCCTTGTGCCGACCTATAGTACCCGTAGAGGATGATTATCATTGTGATAGCATGATTTGTGTAATCATTGATCTCAGTCCTATGTTAAATCACTGATATGAAACGCTAAGTCACTTCTCTTGAAGTAAATAACTCATATATATTCTTATTAATGAATTGGAAATTGGGAAAGTAAATTGAAACTGTTATGTGACTCATATGCATATTGTGGATTGAGTATGGATCGGGCTGCGCGCCGCAGCGAATGTTATGATTATATTGCGCTTGGGCTGAAGGAGCCCCTCCGGAGTCTGTACACACCCCTAGTGAGCGCTGTCGACATTAAATGGATTGGGCTGTACGCCACAGCGTGTTCATGTGCATTGCATTCTTGCATTATACTTGACTGTTATATTTGATGTTGCTTTGCTGTTGGTTCGTAGTTAAGGTGTCGGACTGTTAGTTTTAGCTTTACTTTATGGCATTTCGTGGATTTCTTATCTTCAGACATTTTATATGCTTATTACTCACTGAGTTGGTAGTACTCACCCCTACTCCATGCACTTTGTGTGCAGATTCAGGCACACCGGAGGCTTAGCTGAGCAGTCCCTGTCATCAGAGTTCATCAGAGTTGTTGAGGTAGCTGCTGACTACTCTTCCTATTTCAGTTTTATCTATATATATACATTTCCAGACTTGAGTATTTCATTCAGATATTGTTATCTAGTTCTGTTTAGAGGCTCTAGACTCGTGACCCCAGATCTTTTGGTAGTGTTGTTATCAGTTTTCGTACTTTTCAGTATTTTCTTCTAAAAATATTGGATTATTATTCTAAAATTATTATATTCTCCTTAAATTGTCGGTTTTGAGAATTGTTGTTGATATGAGAACGACGGTTGGTCAGGCTTGCCTAGCTTTAGGGTTAGGCACCATCACGACCGGGTTTGGATCGTGACAGAGCCCCTAACCCACCTCCTCTGAGACACCCGGACACCTTACAACGACATACCGCTATGCTTCGGAATGAAATAGGTATGCCTCCGTTATTATCCGCTCATAACTTTTGTGTCTCACCTTCAGAAATAGTGTACGCACTGGAGAAGCTGGACCCGAAGGTACACTGGTCGCAGAAAATGAAATCAGATCCTGGCGCAAGGAAATCAAACGTCCTATGCGAATTCCAACAGGAAAGGGGACACATGACCGAAGATTGCATAGGCCTACGACAAGAAGTAGTCAGAATGCTAAACCAAGGATACCTGAAGGAGCTGCTCAGCGACAAAGGAAGAGCTAACTTCGCCAGGGTATGTGACCAACCCCAAGGACCACCAAAACCGCCGTCCTCGACACGAACCATACAGATGATCATCGATGACAGTGACGACTCGACTATCAACCACGTAAAATTCACCACCACACATAAGTTGAAGCACATGATCGCTCACGAATGGTATGACGACTTCGAAGATAGTATCACCTTCGATAAGTCTGATGTTGACGGTTTGTCTTTCCTTCATTATGATGCTTTAGTTATAACCTTACGCATTGATGATACTAATGTAAAGAGAATCATGGTAGACGACTGAAGCGATGCATATATTATCCACCCGAGGTTTCTCACGCAAATGAGGCTCGAGGATAAGATAATACTGCGTTGCATAACACTGACAGGTTCTAACAATGTAGTAGAACGTACCTCTAGAGAAATATCGTTGCCGGTCCTGGCAGGAGGAGTCACATTGGAAACCACATTTCATATCATAAACCAGGAAACGACTTACAACGTCATCATAGGACGTCCATGGATACACGCCATGCGAGCCATTCTCTCGAGTCTCTATCAGGTAATCAAGTTTCCCACCCCATGGGGAATATTCAGTATCCGGGGCGAGCCACGCACCGCCCAAGAATGTTACCAGATCGCCCAAAATTGCACTCATACCAAGCAACCGAAAGGGGCAAGCGCGGAAGCATAGCAATCAGCCATGTCGGGAACCAAACTCAACCCGACAACAGAGGGCATCAGGGACCCAGATGTCGTAGAAGCTTGCAAAGCGACAACCGAGGACCTCGACCTTGTCTTATTAGACAATACCGACAGTTCGAAAAAAGCCTACATTGGGCATAACCTCTCCGACCCAGGTAAGTACCATGAATTCTTAACTAACCATGTAGGTTTGTTCGCCTTCTCCCATTCAGACATGCCAGGGATCCCAAAAGACGGTGCCACTCACAAACTGAATGTTGACCCACTTTATCCCTCCGTGCTGCAGATAAGGAGGAAATTCAATGCCACAATCAACGAGGCGGTCAGCGAAGAAGTAGATAAACTGCTGGCCAACGGTTCCATCAGAGAATCGAAGTACCCCCAGTGGGTCGCCAATGTGGTTATGGTCAAAAAGAAAAACGAGAAATGGAGGATGTGTGTAGACTTCACCGACTTGAACAAGGCATGCCCGAAGGATTCCTTCCTATTGCCTCACATCGATCAGCTGATAGATGCAACAGCCGGACACGAGCTGCTAAGCTTCTTGGATGCCTACTCTGGCTACAACCAGATCCTGATGGCCGAAGAGGACCAAGAAAATATGACTTTTATTACCCACCAAGGGACTTACTGCTATAAGGTGATGCCCTTCGGGCTCAAAAATGCCGGTGCAATATACCAAAGGTTGGTCACCAAGATGTTCAAAGAATAGCTCGGCAAGACAATAGAGGTCTACATCGATGACATGCTAGTAAAGTCGGCTAAAAAGGAGGACCATATTGACCATTTAAAGCAATCTTTTGAGATACTAAGATAGTACGGGATGAAGCTAAATCCAGAAAAATATGCTTTCGGCATGGCTTCAGGAAAATTCATGGGTTTTCTCGTATCGCAGCGAGGTATCGAAGTCAACCCGGACCATATCAAGGCCATAGACACGATACCCAAAATCTTGAATAGCAAGAAGCAAGTGCAGAAACTAACAGGCTGAATAGCCGCTTTATCCAGGTTCATCTTGCGATCCTCGGACAAGTGTCATAAATTCTTCAGTGTACTGAGAAAAGATCGAGGGCTGCAATGGAACGAGGAATGCATCGAAGCACTAAGGAAACTGAAGGAATATCTATCTTCGCCACCTTTGCTCTTCAAAGCAGATCCCGACGAGTGCCTACTCGTCTACCTGGCGGGTGTCGAAAGTCGCTGTCAGCGCCGTCCTAGTTCGTAAAAATAAAGGTACGCAATCCCCTATTTAATATATCCGCAAAACCTCGATAGATGCCGAAACGAGGTATCTGCACCTCGAGAAGCTGGCTTTGGCATTAGTCGTAGCTTCACGAAAGCTTAGACCCTACTTTCAATGCCACCCCATAAAAGTGATAACGACCTTCCCCCTAAGGGGCATCCTACACAAACCCGAACTCTCGGGTAGGCTCGCCAAATGGGCCATAGAGCTCAACGAGCATGACATAACCTATCATCCGAGAACTACCATCAAGTCACAGGTACTTGCCGACTTTGTCGCCGACTTCAGCATGGGGATATTTCCAGAGGTGGAACAAGAGGCCCTCCGCACCTCTACACACACCGATCTCTGGACTCTCTATACTGACGACGCTGTGAATGCCTCGGGATCGGGACTTGGACTCGTCCTCGAAGTCCCCACGGGAGAAGTAATTCACCAGTCTATACGATGCCACAAGATGACTAACAACGAGGCCGAGTATGAAGCTGTGATTGTAGGTATGAAGCTAGCCATCAAATACGGAGCCCGTCGGCTCGTCCTCTATTGCGACTCTCAACTCGTAGTAAACCAAGTCACCGGAACCTACCAAATCAAGGAACAGAGGCACAAAAATACCAGTCAGAAGTCCATAAGCTGATGCCGGAGTTCGACGAATGCTGCTTTGAGCAAATTCCCAAGGGACAGAACGTCGAAGCGGATAGCCTGGCAAAGCCGTCCATAGCCACCAAAAATATCAACAAAGAAAACGTGGTCACTCTCCTCCATTCAGACGTCGACCACGTCGAGGTACTCTCTTTAAACTTGACTTGGGACTGGAGCAACCAATTTGTATCCTACCCGCAGGATGGGACACTCCCACGCGATAAAAAGTAAGCCAAGAAACTTCGAGTGCAAGCAGCCCGCTACAGCTTAATAAACCACGATCTCTACAAGAGAACGTTCGGTGGTCCCCTCGCTAAATGTCTCGGGCCACACCAGACTAGGCAAGTATTAGAAGAAGTGCATGAAGGCCATTGTGGCGCCCATATGGGGAACCGAGCTCTTGTCCGATGCCTTATATGCGCTGGCTACTACTGGCCCACCATGAAGAAAGAGGCAGCGGACTATGTCCGAAAATGTGAACAATGCCAAAATTACGCCCCTATGATACACCATGCGGGAGAACTCCTACATTCGGTCACTTCGCCATGGCCATTCATAAAATAGGGAATGGATATAATCGGCAATCAATCGGCAGGACGAGGAAAGGTACTCTTTCTGTTAGTTTTAACTGATTATTTTTCTAAATGGGTGGAAGCAGGTGTGTACGCACAAGTACGCGAGCAAGAGGTAATCGCATTCATATGAAAAAACACCATATGCCGTTTCGGCATCCCCAAAGAGATCAGTTGCGATAATGGGCCCCAATTCGTAGGCAAAAAGACAATCGAATTCTTCGAGAAATGGCACATCAAGCAGATACTCTCCACCCTATATCAACCTGCTGCTAATGGCCAAGCCGAGTCCTCCAACAAAACAATACTGAACATACTAAAAAAGAAGCTCGAAGAAGCCAAAGGGCTATGGCCCGAATTACTACCCAAAGTATTATGGGCATACCGAATTATACCCAAATCCAGCACGGGGGAAACACCGTATTTGCCGGTCTATGGAACTGATGTCGTTATACCTGTCGAAATCGGAGAACCTAGTTTAAGATACTCTCACACCAGTGGAGAAGAAAACGACGACAGCAGGTTACAAGACCTATACGAAGCCGAAGAACGAAGAGACATGGCCCATATAAGAATGGCCGCCCAAAAACAATAAGCAGAAAGATATTACAACAAGAAAGCCAAGATAAGACCGCTTAGGGTCGGCGACTATGTCCTCAAAGCCAAAACACTAGCATCAAAACATCCGAACGAAGGAAAGTTAGGAACTAACTGGGATGGGCCATACAAAATCACAGCAGCAGCAAGCAAAGGAGCATTCCAACTAGAAATAATGGAGGGAAAACCACTCTAAAACAATTGGAACGTCGCCCATCTAAAACACTTCCACTTCTGAAAGGCGTCTCTCAAGTCGTACTCTTTTTCCCTTGCCCGAGTTTTGTCCCAATTGGGTTTTCTTAGGGAGGTTTTTAACGAGGCGACGAAGGGGGCGCCCGGTGGAACAAGGAACACAAGTTCACCATATCGGCCCACCGACACTATCCGCATGCCAACATAGTGAAGGGACTACTATAGATTCTCCATTATTCTCCATTGTATGATTCTCCATTACTCTCCATTATATGAACAGAATTCTCCATTGAATGAATAAAGGTCTCCATTGTATGAACAAGATCTCCACTACACGAACAAGAAATAGTCGACACTCCACGACGGGTACTACTTCGACGACAGTCGAAGTAAAATCCCAATAACTAAGGCCATCTACCAAGTTC
The DNA here is from genome assembly GCA_026770625.1 of Nicotiana glauca. Classification (NCBI taxonomy): domain Eukaryota; kingdom Viridiplantae; phylum Streptophyta; class Magnoliopsida; order Solanales; family Solanaceae; genus Nicotiana; species Nicotiana glauca. Next base: position 10,491 of record MU760166.1, read on the forward strand.
GGCCTCGTTCAAACCACTGCGAGTACTATTTCGATGACAATCGAAGTAAAATCCCAATGGCTAAGGCCATCTACCAGTTCGACTTCATTCGAATCATGACAGGTACTGCTTCGACGACAGTCGAAGTAAAATCCCAATGGCTAAGGCCATCTGCCAGTTCGACCTCGTTCGAACCACGGTGGGTACTACTTTGATGACAGTCGAAGTAAAATCCCAATGGCTAAGGCCATCTACCAGTTCAACCTCGTTCGAACCACGACGGGTACTACTTCGACGACAGTCGAAGTAAAATCCCAATGGCTAAGGCCATCTACCAAGTTCGACCTCATTCAAACCACGACAGGTACTACTTCGACGAGTCGAAGTAAAATCCTAATGGCTAAGGCCATCTACCAGTTCGACCTCGTTCGAACGATGACGGATACTACTTCGACGACGGTCGAAGTAACATCCCAAGGGCTAAGGCCATCGATCAGTTCGACCTCGTTCGAACCACGACGGATACTACTTCGACGACAGTCGAAGTAACATCCCAAGGGCTAGGGCCATCAATCAGTTCAACCTCGTTCGAACCACAACGGATACTACTTCAACGACAGTCGAAGTAACATCCCAAGGGCTAAGGCCATCTACCAGTTCGACCTCATTCGAACCACGACGGGTACTACTTCAACGACAATCGAAGCAAAATCCCAATGGCTAAGGCCATATACCAGTTAGACCTCGTTCGAACCATGGCACGACAACTCGAAAAACGAAAAAGAATCTCGACGAAGACTAAGCATTATGACAAACAGAAGGAGCAATAAAGGTAAAAGTTATATTACGACAAAAATCATGTTTACATTCGCCCCCGCGAGCGGATGCCAACACAATATACAAACCAAAAACATATATACAAATGGTCAAGATTGCCCATCACCCCCCAACTGATAAGCAACGTCATACCAAGGGTCAGAGTCAAGATGGTTCACATCTTTGGAAGCAAGCCCACCCCCATCGGGAGAGCAGGAATTGTAACCGCAAACTTCACGAGCGGCATAAGCCTCGTCCCTCCGAGCCTGGACTTCTTCCTCAGTAGCCCATCCTGCAGCATGAAGCTCGCTATACACATCGAGCTTGGCGTTCACGAAAATCCACATCTCATGCGCATTACGACGCGCAGTCTGTTCAGGCAAGGGACGAGAAGTGGAAGGCCGTGAAAGCCTGCGGATCTCCACCGCCTTGGCATCAAGTTCGGCAGTCAGCTCCGCCACCCTCCGTTGCAAGTCGACGTTCTCCGCCGCCATCCCCGGCTCAATTCGAGCTCATCATCTTTGGATCTGAGGAGCTCCTCTAATTCGTTATTGCGGGCTGTGACCCTCATCAACTCGTTATCCGCCTCCTCCAGTTCGGCTCCTCTACACTCCGACTGGGACTGCCCCCGATCAACCTCCGCTCGATGTTTAGAGCGGTACTTTCTATATTTCTTTAACATCTTCTTAAAGAGGGCAGTCCGTTTCGGCTCATGGCGTCCCCTCTCTACCTCCAAGAAGAGGGTCTGTAAGAGACGAAAAAGTGAAAGTAAGTATATTCCAAACCTATCCGACAATACACTAAAGGAAGAAAGGATATAAAAGTACTTGTAGGGCCATGCCCGACACCCTACGGGACAACTCCGCATCGCCCACCGTAATGAGTGTCCTACTTTCAGGGGCGACACACAATAGGGTGAAGGTCGAAGTGGACTGCTCATTGTTCGATAAGAAGTTAAAAGTCGCTGAAATTGTAATGCGACGGTCAGAGCCGTCCGTCGCCATCTCTACGTGGGTAAGACTACCCAAAAACTCGTAGACATCTTCCTGAGCAATGTCGGAGCCCGACCCTTCCGCCACACCAATGGGTTCTTCAACATCGGTCGATGGCTTTCCCCCGACTACCCGCGCAGGGCTAACACCTGGAGCGACACACCTCTATTGAGCCGACCTTCCCGAGAAAATGGCATCGGCCTTGAACGCAGGTCTGGGCGTTGGCCGAGGTACCTCACCCCTCCCAGCTTCAATCGCCACTGCTTTTCCTTTTTCGAGCCTCCTCCATTTCCTCTCTGGCGACTCCTCACCATCGGAGGGTTCGTCCACTTGTCGGCTCCCACATCACCAAGGTAGTGGAAGTAGCCCCTTGTAAAGGAGCAGGATAAGGATCCCCTTGAAAGGTCTCGACCAACGTGTCTTGGTTGTCTGAAGCAGCATTAGCTCGCCTAGAAACAGGGACTGCCGCATTTTTCCTCGAAACACCACGACCTGTTGCAAAAAAAAAAGAGAATATATGTAAAGAGGGGGTGAATAGGCAGAGTCACAAACTGTGTACGACAGAAACCGAAAATTTACCTGAAGAGACACTTGGGCCGTAGCGCTGCATAAAGGCAGGTCAAGTACGGGTCCCCTCCGCATGAGGTAGCAAGCCAGCAACCCATCCCCTAAGATTGGCAACGGGCCGGGGTGGATGAGCCATAGCTGCGACACAAAGGGTTAGAACAGCAATGGTCGAAAATGAAAATACGTAACGAACTGCTACGTTTTGGATTCCACCTCTCTAGGAATCCGAAGGGGATGGAGACCAAGTGCTCGGTCCTAACGAAGAAGTACTTGCGCCAAAACTCGCGACTAGCCCGATCGTCGGTCTTGACCACTAACCCCTTCGTACCACGGCCCCGTAAATGTACCATGGTCCATCGCATATAACAAGCATTGAATAAATGCAGGAGGTAATGGACTGTAACGCCACACCCCGCCAATTCTGCATATTTAGTCAACAGCCGGAGCATCTTCAGAGTATACGGCGTAAGCTGAGCCGGGCAGACTTTGTAAAATCGGTAAAACTCCTCCGCCAAGGGAGAGAGGGGAAGGTTGTAACCAATCGCGAACGGATATTCGTAAAAGGCGCAGAACCCTGGCCGGTGAACGGTCACGTAATCCTCTCCGGTCGGGGTCATCTCTACGTGTGCTGGTATATTGTATTTCACGCGGAGATTATCCAAGTGGTTCTGCAACGACTTGGAAGACTCTAGGACTGGAACGGCGGAATCCTTATTAAAATCATTCCAGGATGAGGTACGTTGTGGCAACAGTGCCTCCACGGTAAGAGGACTCATATCCTCTTCTTCCTCTGCCCCACCGCCATCAGAAGGCAATGGCGTGTTCGACGGAGCAGCTGCCAGAATAATCTCGTTACCACGGCGAGGCTTAGGCATAGTGGTGATAAAGAAAGAGCTCTGCACGATACAGGGAAGGAGGATTCTCAGTCAAGAAAACACACCAGGAGAAGGAAGTGTGTGCTCAAAAGGGCAGTGTAAATGATCAAAAGTTCGGGTCAAGTTGAATCCCTCCCCTATTTATAAGGGTTGAAAAGCGCGAGAATCGAAGAGGCAGAATTTGAACCAGCACGGAAAACCAAGCACCGGAGCTGTTGAGCTCTCTCCTTGAGAATACGCGTAATAATGATGCCTGCAGACGCTGACGTCACATTGGGAAAGGCGTCACGTTTTGCAAACCTAACAGTCATGATGATTGCCTCCCATACGTCACATCACGGTCCCTTGGCGAGGTCAAGCTCTCCAAAATTGAAGGTGTTAATTTCGCCAGTCGAGGACGCACCTCGCTGCGACCCCGACGAGCGGAGGAACTAACTGTATGGGGTCGAATTTGACCGACCACGTCCAAGCAAGCTGAAGAAATGACCCAAGGACAATAGAAGGGATGACCATGCAACCACGTCGGCCCCTCAACCGCGTGTACTTTATCTTTATCTTGTACTATTGTCTTTATATTTGATTGGGAGTTAAAATGAAGCCTCTCCGCTGTATAAGGGAGGTTCTTAGTTGTGTAAAAGCATGGGATCATTATTATTAATAACACTCTCTCTCTATAACATGTTCTCTTCCTCTTTTTCTATCTCTATCTGATTTACTCCTTCATCTCAAGAATATCTTTGTATTATGTCATTCCTCAGTTCTTCGAATTATTACGCCACAAAGGGCGCAACGTATCCTAGAGTCAATTATTTCCGATTACGATTTACCCCTTGTTGTATATTGATTGATTTGCTTAAACATAATTCAATAATATTTTAAGTCAAGCATATATAAAGTTTAATTAGTTAATTTAGTATGGCCAACTAATTATAATTTGCACTGCTATCCAATATCTAGGTACCCCACCTCGATAGTGTTTTGGTTGAGCAATTTGTAGCTAGCTAGTGTTTCATAATCGACATTTTCATAACTTAGGTAAAATCCAAATCTAAAAATAATTTTCTTTTCCCTTATATCAAGAGGATACAAAAGTGAGCATTATTAATTGTGCACCTTCTTATTAAATCTTTTGTCGTCCGTGTCAATTTTATCCAGAAAAGAACATCTTAGCCTATTTCGAGGAAAGTTCAAAGAGATACCAAGTTTTTGTTTTAATCACTCGGTTTTCTATGTCCGTTTTGGAACCCCAACTAATCTAGATTCCAGCCGCGTAAGATTCGTTAAAGGGAAGACTCTCCTTAATAGAATATTTTACATACCCAAAATTCAAACCTGCATAGACATTTAGTTAAAAATAAAGGGATGTCATCTGTCGTACCACAACCGTTGGTTGTAACAAGGTTGTTACTACATAAATATTAGAAATATGAATGAGAAAAGAAATGTGGAGCAAATGATGGAATTTAAGAAGAAAAAAAAAGTATTCAGGAAATTTTTTGTGGCAGAGATCTGTGAAATAATTTTGATAGGCCCAACAATTTTAGAAGAAAAACAAAGTCAGTTTTGTAATAAGCATATGCTAGAAAGAAAAGAATTTCCTGTTTGAATGAATTTTTCAACTTTAAAGGCAAAGAGGTACTTGGTCTCCAGAATATGTTGGTGGAATATTCTTTAATTTTGAAAATATACCTTGCCTAATTTAAAAACACTGAAGGAAAATTTTGAAGGAATATCTCATTTACAAATTATATTGTTGAAGTGGAAGAGACCATGAAATAATTCTCCTTGTAATCCTTTTTTTTTATTTGGATCGAAATACGGTCTATCTACTTTTTTTTCTGTTGAATTATGACTCAATATTTGACTTATGCTTACCCGACTTATTTTGATTCAAGCAAACTTTGAGCTATGACCCCAATTTGATCTATTAACTTATCTAAATTTGATCGAAACCACTCATTTGCCACATCTACATATGTTTATGCTACGGTTAAAAGATTAAGTTATATGTGAAGGCAGTTCAAAGGATTTTGTGGTCTAACGCCAAAACATATTAAAAGGTTCTTAAATTTCTTTTATAAAATTCATATAATAATAAGATACAAAGTTTTTTGGACTTTGGCCTACTGATAATTGTATAATGCGTGATGTGTGAATTAGGTGCATGTTAGGGTTCAGAACTCTGTTGAAAATGAAAATATGGCATTAATTATGCGGAAGAAGGTAGAGGGGGCATGGCGATAATAAGTCGACATTCGAACCTTTTTACAGTTTTTCAAATTTTCAAAATATATTTTTAAGTAACAATTGAGAATTTTATAAACAAACGTTGATTTTGAAAAAAAGTGAACTTTTTTTAAATAAATCTTGGATCAAATTTTATGTCCAAACGGGCACAAGCAACGTAAAAAATAGTGAATGTGGGCCTAGAATGATATTTCACTATTTTATGTCCGATCCTTTTGTATTTATTTTATATATAGGGGCAATCATTTCATTTATCTTTTCCAAGTAATATATTATTACTACCCCAAATCAAAAGACAGCAACAGTTTGAAATTAACTGGAAATATATCCAGTAAAATTAGTAAAGTGGCCATTAAAATTAACGTACCATATTGTACTTGGAAAGATTGGCTATGGTCCAGCAATATAATTGAAAAGAAACTAGATATGGGTGACTGAATAAATAAACAAAATCAGTTCAACGTAAATCAATGCACCTTTTTTCTTTGCTTTTTCTATAGTTGAATCTTTTGAGCAACGACATTTGCTAAAAGACATGTTAAAAAAGAGCCTTGAGGTGAAATCTCTCTGGTCATTGCAATTATTTGTTCATGAGAAAGTTCACTACAAAAACATTGAATATTCAAACTATGATTTTGTCAGCCTTTTTTCACATCAAAAGATAGGGTAATTTGGCTATCAAAAGCGAATGATGACACAAACTTATTTGCAAAAGGAGCATATATAAAAGAGAAATTTTCCTAAAGCATTAACAGTAATTAGTCATCTATAGATACCATTTGCTATATTATGAATTATAAATATCTTTTATGTGGCTATAAGATGTATTTAAGCTATTGTATTCATGAATACAATAGCAAAAATAGGCATGAATCAGGGAAGTCCAGCTAATCAGTTATTTTATTCGAATGTATTCGACTGTATTCATGGAGTGAAACATGGGATTACAACTGGACAGATTATTATATTCGACTGTATTCACGGCGTGAAATAGAGGATTACACTGTTTTTAAAACGAAAAGTGAATCAATTAACATAATAGACTCCTAATACAACTCAATAAACTCAATTATAACATACAAATTTTGTATTTTCAGTTATAAAAAAGATTTTCAACCGAAAAATACCCCAAAAATATAGCAATCTTCAGAGAAATTAAATAATACATCTGAATACATAAATTATATTAATTAAAAAAAAACTTATGAATACATTCATGGCGTATAGCGAGACAGTGAATACAATGAAATACATAGAATATAACGGGATACATTGAGATACAATGAGAAAAAATAGTGAATAAAATAAAATTACATGGAATAAAATGAAATACATTGAATTACAATGAAAAAAGACAACGAATACAATAAAATACATGAAAATACATTAAAATATATTAACAGAAAATCAAGTTGCTCAGCCCCAAACTCCATCGTCTTTGTTCAAGAACAAACCCTACTTTTCGGCGAATTCGCCGTTCATCGGAAGCCGGTAGTGAAAACGCGCCGCCTTCGTGGAAATTTCACTCTGAGTAGTTTGGCAAGATGACTTCTTCCAATTCTGGTGAGATCATGCTTAACGAACTGCCGCAATATTTAATTGTACAATCTCCCACCTTCTTTGCCACTCCGCCGCCATCAGAATTACTTTTTTTTGGTGTCTTTGGAATATGATTATGTATTATTGTAGTTCCACTGATTAGCCCATGAATTCTCGCATGCAATGTTCTTCTTCATATCTTCTTTCTTTGATCAAAGATGAAAATGTTGGAAAAAAAGAAAGAGTAATTAGAGGAAGAGGTCCACGAAACTTTGGGAGAAAAGAGAGTTGATATTAGAGGAAGAGGTCCACGAAACCTTGGGAGAAAAGAGATCTGATATTAGAGTAAGAGGTCTACGAAACTTTGGGAGAATGGGATATATCAAAGTAGAGAGAGAAAGAAAAAAGTATAACCGATTAGCATATTTAGTGGCTTAGGGCTAGGAGGAAACCAAAATTAAATATTTTTCTATAAACCTTAAAAGGTATCTATAGAATATAAATTATTTAAATTTATTTAAAATAAATAAGGTATTAACCTTTGCTATATGAGGTAAAAATTAAATTCCTATATATAAAAAAAAGTTATACGCTGCCTGAGTAAAGAAATTTTCAAGTTTTATATCAAGTTTGGTATAAAAAAGAAGAATTAACTTTAGTCGCTTAGCTAACTACTTAAATTAAAAATAACCAATAAATATATAATATATGTATAATTCATATATAATATGCATATATTCATATATAATTTGTATAATCTATGTATACTGGCTAGATAAAATAAATAGTAATCTAACCGGCTATTTGTGTAAAGATCCCTATAAAAATAGCACGGGCTAGCCAGTTTTCGTACCGATCATTCAAAAATAGTCAGCGTTTATAAAGTCATTGAGAAATAATCACTATTTTGCTGCAACATGGAAAGTTCCAGCATAATATACTGGAGATTGGTGCACTTGTGTATGATTTTCAGCATATTATGCTGGAACTCCAACACGCGGAAAGTTCCAACATAATATACTGGAGATTGGAGAACTTGTATATGAACTTCCAGCATATTATGCCGGACCGGTATATTGTCACGACCCAAACCCGGATCCGGTCGTGGTGGCACCTCTCGTGGGGACAAGGCCAGCCAACTAAACCCAATTCGTCTTTTCAAAAATAGTTAAACATAAATAAACAACTTAAATATGACTTTAAAATATTAATTAACGGAAAAACAACCCAACAGCCCTAATCGGGATGTCACAAGTCACGAGCATCTATCAGAATGTAAATCCACTACAAGGCCTAAAGTATAAAAAATCAAAATAATAAATAAAAGAGAGGAAAATGGTGTTGCGAACGCCGGCAATCACCCCCCTTAACTCATATAACTCCGTCTCTGATAGGTCCAAAACCCGCTACCGGGTAAATAGATACCTGCATCTGCACACGAGGTGCAGGGAGTAAGGTGAGTACCCCAACTCAGTGAATAATAAAGGTAAATAACAACTAAGTGGTAAGAAGTCACGTATGGCAAATCATCATGCTATATAGAAGCAGTGCAAACCTTTTTTTTTTAAAAAACAGTGAAGCTATGAAATTTTTAGAAAAAAACATCTTAACTCAGTTTAAGCCTCTTTTGAAATGCCCTTTTTCAGCGGTTACGCAAACGAATGCAAAACAAATAGTGCAAATAAGCACAGAATTTCCGCTACGCGGGCATAACACTCAGTTATCAAGGAATGCTAGAGTATCACGTCTATATTGCAAGAAGTAGCACAAAACAATAGATAATAGCAGACAAATAAGATAATGCAAAAACATCAAACAGTACCGGTACCGCTGCGGCGTGCAGCCCGCTCCACATATCGCTGCGGCGTGCAGCCCTATCCATTTATCATCGGCGACACTCACTGGGGGTGTGCAGACTCCGGGAGGGGCCCCTTACGGCCCAAGCGCAATATCAAGCCATGTCGTGGCATCAAGTCTAGGCCCTCGGCCTCATATCAGTATCAGTATAACACTGCTGCGGCGTGCAACCCGATCCAAAAGTATCCTCACACACAAGCCCTCGACCTTACTCAGTCAAAAATTACATAAGCCCCTCGGGCAATAGTAAAACATGCTACTCAGCCCCAAAATAGTATATGAAAGATCATTTCAAGTGTCAAAGAAAAATAAACTTGGTTGAGTTTCGAAAACGGTGGAAAATATATGACTGAGTTCAAATATAGAATCGAAGCAGTGAGGAAATGTCAACAATCATCCCCGAAGAGGTTCAAATAATTGGCACGAAGCCCAAATATGACAATCAGCCCAACTTATGATGATAACAAGTAAATTTCAGTTAAATACGCAGTAAATTCATCAATCGAGACGGACCAAGTCACAATCCCCAACGGTGCTCTACCCCACGCTCGATATCCGGCGTGCAAGTCACCTCAATATAGCACTATGATGTGTAAATACGGGATTTCAAACCCTCAAAATATCATTTAGAATCATTACTCACCTCGAACCGGCAATATCTCTAGCTCGCTATGCCCTTGCCTCTCAAATCAACCCCCACGCATGTCGAATCCGACAAAAATCACAACGAATACGTCACAATATACCCAAGGAATAATACCCAATCGAAAACAATCGAAAACAATCGAAAAATATTAGAAATTCCAAAATTGGTAAAACCCGATCCCCGGGCCCACATCTCGAAAATTAGAAAATTTTACATCAACGGGTTCCTTATCTCGCCACGAGTTCATACATACCAGAATCTCTCAAATCCGACCTCAAATGGTCCATCAAATCCCTAAATCAAATTTCAAATTCCCAAGCCCTAGTTCATCAATTTTAGGTTTAATTTCCACGAATTTATAGATGGATTTCACAATATAATCGAGTTTTAAGACCAAGATTCTTACCTCAAGTCGTTTCCCCTTGAATCCCTCTTTAATTTCCTTCAAGAACCTCCAAAAACGAGCAGCTATGGGTGAAAATAAACCCACATTTGCGAACAAGATGATTTTAAAAGAATTCTGCTCAGGCTAAATTTCCTTCTATGCGATCGCGGGAAAACCTTCGCGATCGCGAAGCATAAAAATTCTCACCTCCAAAATTCCTCTTATGCGATCGCATTTATTATCCCCGCGAACGCATTGCACAGACTTACCACAGTACACGATCGCGGACGCAGTGCTGCATTCGCACTGAACAAAGTCGACCCAAGATCCAGGTCCATTAACTCTACGCGAACGCGACCTTCCCTACGTGTTTGCTATCAACAATTTCTTTAACCTTATGCGATCACAACATATCCTATGCGAATGCATTGAACAAATATGGACTGCCCCAAAAAGCTTCTACGCGATCGCAATTGCATCTATGCGATCGCAATGAACAAAATACCTACAACTGAAGCCTGCAATTTCTGTTATCTTGTAAGGCACAAAATGGTCCGATTGACCATCTGAAACTCACCCGAGGCCCTCGGGACCTCGACCAAACATACCCACATAATCCATAACATCATTCAAACTTGTTCCAATCATCAAAACACCTCAAACAACATCAAACTACTCAAAACTCATCGAATTCAAGCCTAAGTTTCCAAAAACTTCCGAAATACACTTTCGATCAAAAACCCGACCAAACGTCGTCCGAATAACCTGAAATTTCGCGCACACACCCCAAATGACATAACAAAGCTACTGCAACTCTCGGAATTCTATTCCGACCTCTATATCAAAATCTCATCTATCAACCAGAATTCACCAAAATACTAACTTTACCAATTCAAGCCAAATCATTCCACGGACATCAAAAATGCATTTCGGTCGCGCTCTTAAGTCATAAATACCCAACGAAGCTAAACGAATCATAAAAATTCTGATCCGAGCTCATATACAAATAAGTTAACTCTTGGTCAAACCTTTCAAATTCAAAACTTTCAACTGAGACTGTTCTTTCAAATTCATTCCAAATTTTTCTGAAACCAAAACCAACGATCTACATCAGTCATAATACATTACACGGGGCAAGTCGTGCCCGAGAAACGACGTTCAAAGTACAAAAGCTCAAAACGACTGGTTGGGTCGTTACATATATTATACTGGAACTCCAGTATATTATGCTGGAGTATTTTCTGAATTTTGAACAGTATTTTCGTTCAGATTTATCTTTACAAAAGTTTCTAAATTTCGATTACTTTTAAAACTGTGGCTATTTTTGAATGACCACTTGTAAATCTTGGTATTTTTTTAATTTTCCCCTCAAAAATTGCATGTTATTGTTATCGTGTAAAAAGCCATTTATAATATTAGTGCATAAGAATAAAAATGATTTAAAAAAAAAAACATTTTATATCTCTTTTATTCATTGTGTCCCCTAAAGTTTAGAAAGGATGAAGAAAATGAGAAATAAGAACTGAACATTGAGAAGATTTGTTCTCGCAAGAAGTTGAGAAATATAGAGAAGTCCATATAGGTTAAAGAAAGCTACAAATTAAATAAAGCTACCTATACGACCCTATGATGTGAAAATCATGCTTTCTTTTTTTTCTTTGAAAAAGAACTTTATACTTTCTAATTTTTAAGTTAGTGTGAATGCAAATTGTACGAACGGAAAAGGGCAAATATATGTATGTCCTATACTAGTAGTTTAAATACACTTCTTTTTCATTAAGTTTGTCTTACACAACTAGAAATTCGGCAAAAACCGACCAAGAAAGACCGAGTGAAAAAAACTTTGGTCAATTTTTTAAAATATTTTAATTTTTCATTTTTAATTTTTTTTTTACGAAACCGATCAACTTTGATCGTTTTTCTTTGGCGCAAAAATGCAGGAAACTATTTTTGAGTCCCGACGAAATTTATTTATCAAGAAAGCGACCAACTTTGGTTGATTTTTGCAATTAAAATAAATAAAAATTAATATTAAAAAATCAATCAACTTTTGTCGGTAAATACGGCCAGTCATTTTAAAAAACCGACCAACTTTGGTCGGTAATTTTATTTTTTTATAAAATTGATCAACTTTATCTTAAAACAAAAGCATCAATGGTTTAGTGGTAGAATAGTATCCTGCCACAATATACACGCCGGTTCGATTCCCAGACGATGAATCTTTTGATTACATAATTAAAATACCGACCAACTTTGATCGATTTTTTTTTTTATTTTTTTTTAATTTAATTTACCGACCAACGTTGGTCGGTAATTTCCGACCAACTTTGGTCGGTATATTAAAACGACCATCAAAATACCGTCCAAGCATATTTGGTCGCATTTTGGTCGGTAATTAAACATAACCGACCAAAGTTGGTCGTTTTTTTTATCAGTATTTACCGAATTTCTAGTAGTATTAAGTGAACATCCAATCCTACATGACACTGACATTTGATTACGTGGATGCCATATGGCTTGCCATCTCAGCACCCCAAACCCATTTTACTACTCCCTTATATTTTTTTTCCACCACTAAAATTTTCTCTCTCTCTACTACTATTGTCACCATGACCGCAACCATAAAAAATATTGTATTTTAAATTTTAGTCTTTTATAAACGGATAAGTTGCACTGAGGTGACATGCCATGTGACATCCACCTCGTCAAATATCAGTATTACGTATGATTGGATGTTCACCTTGGATAAATTTAATAGAAGAAGGGTATATTTGAACCAATAATATTACGCTATAAATATATTTGAATTCAAAGTATAAAGAAAGATATATTTAAATTTTTTCTCATAGTATATGAATATATTTGACCCTGGCCGTTGTGCGAAAGGGTCAAATATTATTAATAAGAAGCCCTTGATCTTTGACTAATAATATATTTGTGGATATGAAATGACTCAAAAGCAATTGGAGAAGTAGAAATTTTTTAGTTGTTGAATACCGCTCCTTAAAAATATTTTTAGGTTGATCTATTGACTCACACACAAACAAACAAAATGACAGAAGGAAAAGTAACTAATTTGCGTTGCAGATTTTATATATTGGAGTATGCGACCATCTCTTTAAGAATACACTTTTATTCACGTAACTATGCTTTCAATATGTCCACCCTTTTGCTAGCACGTGGAATTTTTTTTTTTTTATAATGGGTGACGATAAGACTCGACCTCAAAACCTTTGCCCGCTTTTATACTATTTTTAATTGTTATTTACTTAATAACGATTTTAATATTATAAGCAGAGTATGGTCTATTTGAAAAAGAGGGGAAAGTACACGGTTGGCCATTAATAACACATGTATTTACTTTTAAGCCATCGTTTAAAATGAGTTTAGTCTTTAGCCACTGTTTTAATAAATGATCACGCCCAACTATGCCTTATAAAAGGACAATGCGGTCGCTGCAAATATAATCTGGTTTACAAGTCCGGAGTCGAATCCCACAGAGAACTAAGGTTTAGCTACAGCTGTTCACTATCACCAAGAAGACAAGCTTGAACAATTCCTAACTTATAGATATT
>MU760166.1:46066-62370 GCA_026770625.1 Nicotiana glauca
CCAAGACCGTGACCTTGACTTTACCGGACTTGCCCCGATTGGAGTGGAGAGGGACCCCAGGACATGCCACCCGCAGTGTTATTTCATTTGTTAAAGCTCGACGCATGGTCGAGAAGGGGTGTTTAGCTAATTTGGCATATGTTCGTGATTCCAGCACAGAGGTTCCTTCTATTGACTCAGTTCCTATTGTTCGGGAGTTCCCAGAGGTTTTCCCTTCAGACCTGCTGGGTATGCCACCCGACAGGGATATTGATTTTTGTATTGATCTGGCTCTAGGCACGCAACCCATTTCTATCCTGCCGTATCGTATGGCCCCGCCAGATCTGAAAGAGTTAAAGGATCAGTTGCAATATTTTCTTGAGAAGGGTTTCATCAGTCCTAGTGTTTCTCCTTGGGGTGCGCCAGTTCTATTTGTGAAGAAAAAGGATGGGTCGATGAGGATGTGCATTGATTACCGGCAGCTGAACAAGGTGACGATAAAGAACAAGTATCCACTGTCAAGGATTGATGATCTGTTTGACCAGTTGCAGGGTGCGAAGGTGTTTTCAAAGATAAACTTGAGATCGGGCTATCATCAGCTGAGGATTAGGGCGTCTGATGTCCCTAAGACATCGTTTCGCACTCGGTACGGGCATTATGAGTTTTTGGTCATGTCATTTGGGTTGACCAATGCCCCAGTAGCATTTATGGAGTTGATGAANNACTCTGAAGGATAGCCAACTGTATGCCAAGTTCTCGAAGTGCGAGTTCTGGTTGAGTTCAGTTGCATTTCTGGGTCATGTAGTATCAGCATAGGGCATTCAGGTAGACCCGAAGAAGATTGAGGCAGTCAAGAATTGGCCTCGACCAGCTTCAGCTACTGAGATTCGGAGTTTCTTGGGGTTAGCCGGTTATTATCGTCGATTCGTGGAGGGGTTTTCATCTATAGCAGCCCCGATAACCAAGTTGACCCAGAAGGGTGCCCAGTTCAAGTGGTCAGACGAGTGCGAGGAGAGCTTTCAATAGCTCAAGATAGCTCTGACTACGGCACCGATATTGGTTTTGCCCACAGGTCCAGGGCCTTATACAGTTTATTGTGATGCTTCACGCATTGGTCTTGGCGCAGTATTGATGCAAGATGGCAGGGTCATTGCTTATGCTTCGAGGCATTTGAAGATTCACGAGAAGAACTACCCAGTCTATGATCTAGAGTTGGCATCCATTGTTCATGTGTTGAAGATTTCGAGGCATTACTTATATGGCGTGACGTGTTAGGTGTACACTGATCACAAGAGTCCGCAATACTTGTTCAAGCAGAAAGAGTTGAACTTGAGGCAGCGGAGATGGTTAGAGCCATTGAAGGATTATGATGTTACTATTTTGTACCACCCNTGGATGGTGTTTTGAGGTTGTAGGGGCAAGTGTTTGTGCCCAATGTCGATGGTATTCGAGAGTTGATCTTAGCGGAGGCCCATAGTTCTCGATATTCTATTCACCCGGGAGCCGCGAAGATGTATCAGGACTTGCAACAGCATTATTGGTGGCGTAGGATGAAGAAAGACATTGTTGAATATGTGGCTCGGTGTTTAAATNAGTTACGGGACTTCCGGTGACCCGGAAGAAGTTTGATGTTATTTGGGTCATTGTTGATAGGCTGACTAAGTCAGCACATTTCATTCCTGTTGCCACCACCTATTCATCAGAGAGACTAGCTAAGATCTACATCCGAGAGATTGTTCGCCTTCATGGGGTGCCGACATCTATCATTTTGGATCGGGGTACACAGTTTGCCTCGCGCTTTTGGAGAGCAGTTCAGTAGAAGTTAGGCACCCAGGTTCAGTTGAGTACAACATTCCATCCTCAGACAGATGGTCAGTCCGAGAGGACTATTCAGATATTGGAGGATATGCTCCGAGCCTGTGTTATTGATTTTGGAGGCTCTTGGGACCAGTTTTTACCTTTAGCAGAGTTTGCCTACAACAACAGCTACCAGCCCAACATTCAGATGGCTCCTTATGAGGCGTTGTATGGTAGGCGATTCGGTTTCCAGTCGGATGGTTTGAGCCGGGAGAGGCTCGGTTATTGGGTATAGATTTAGTCCAGGAGGCCTTGGATAAGGTCAAGATCATTCAGGACAGGCTTCGTTCGGCTCAGTCGCGGCAAAAGAGTTATGCGGATCGCAAGGTTTGAGATGTAGCTTTCATGGTTAGCGAGCGAGTATTGCTCCGTGTATCGCCTATGAAGGGCGTGATCAGATTTGGGAAGAAGGGCAAGCTTAGCCCTAGGTTCATTGGCCCCTTTGAGATTCTTGATCGAGTGGGAGAGGTGGCTTATAGACTTGCCTTGCCACCTAGCTTGTCAACCTTGCATTCAGTGTTTCATGTGTCTATGCTTCGGAGGTATCACGGCGATCCTACCCACGTGTTAGATTTCAGCACTGTCTAGTTGGACAAGGATCTGTCCTACGAGGAGGAGTCGGTAGCTATTATAGACCGGCAGGTTCGACAGTTGAGGTCGAAGAGTTTTCCTTCGGTAAAGAGGTCAGCATCCTGAGGCATTGACCTGGGAGTCCGAGTCTGATAGCAGAGCCGTTACCCTCATCTATTTCCTGACTCAGGTACTTCTTTCTTTTGTCCGTTCGAGGACGAACGGTTGTTTTAGAGGTGGAGAATGTGACGACCCAAATTGTTATCACCGTATTTCTCCCTTTTTCTGCGCTTCCGAGGCCTTGGAAACCTCGCTTTTGGTTACCTCAATTTGCGTGCACAGTCCGGGCGCGAAGCCGGAAAGTTTTTATGTTAAAATATGTGAATTATGTAAAAAATTTGAAGAATTTTGATATTTATATTGATATAGTTGACTTTGGTCAACATTTTGGGTAAACGGACCCGAACCCGTAATGTGACGGTCCCGTGAGGTCCATAGAAAAATATGGGACTCGGGCATGTGCCCGGAGTCGAAATCCGAGGTCCAGAACCCGAGTAAAAGAATTTTTCTATTAAATTGTTTTCTGAAATTATTAAGGAAAAATGGAAATGAAAATGAGTTAGATTATATAGGTATCGGGCTCGTATTTTGGTTCCGATGCTCGGAACAGGTCTTAAATATGCGTTAAGCACTTTTTGTGAAATTTGGTCGAAATCGGACGTCGTTTGACGTGTTTCGGACCTAAATAGCTAAAGTTGGAAGTTTATGAACTTTGAAACCAAAATCATGAGTTTTGGGGTTTGATTCTTTGATTTTGATGTTATTTTGGCGATTTGATCGCTCGATCAAGTTCGTATGATGTTTTTGAGTCAGTGTGCATATTTGGTTTGGAGCCCCGAGGGCTCGGGTGAGTTTCGGATAGGTATCGGGGTGTTTTGGACTTAGAAAAGTTGGCAGATTTTCAGCAATTTTTGCACAGGGATTTTGTTCTACGCGATCGCGGCCTCATCCACGCGATCGCACTGCTTTGGCCATTCCTTCTACGCGATCGCATCAACCTTCACGCGATCGCATATTTTCCAGCTCCTCTTCTCCGTGTTCGCGTACATGCCCATGCGATCGCATAGGCCAAATAGACCCCCCGGTGAATTCCCTCTACGCGATCGTAGCAACCTTCACGCGATCGCGTAGCTTCCAGCCTTTCCTCTCAGCGATGGCAGTCCCTTTCACGCGATCGCATAGGGTAATTTCCCAGTAATTTTTAAGTCATAAAACAGTGTTCATTACGGGATTCCTTCATTATTTCCACTCGGACTCTTCTCCTTCACCCTCCATAGGCGAATTTCAAGCTTTCCTTTCTCCATAGCTCTTTGGGTAATTGATCTTAACTTCATTCCCTTATAATTTCTTCATCTAAACAGTAATTTCCTAGCCTTAAATCATTAATTCAAGGTAGAAATTTAGGGTTTTGGGTAGAACTAGGGCTTTGAGAATTTTGGGTGATTCAACCTCAATTTGGGGTCGAATCTTGAAACAAATTGCATATTCGAACTCGTGGGGTTATGGGTGATTGGATTTTGGTCCGATCCTAGAGTTTGGACCATGTGGGCCTGGTGTCGGATTTTAGTATTTTTGGAAGAATGATAGGGAATTTATTTCTAGACTATGGGATTATGTTGTTGAGCCTCAATTGATATTATTGAATTAATTATGACTAGATATCATTGTTTCGGAGTCAGATTTTAGAGGAAAGGCGATATTGGAGAGTTGATTGCTATCTTTTGGACCGAGGTAAGTGTTTGATCTAACTTTGGCTTGAGGGAATAGGATTAGAGTATTACAAATTGCTATTTGCTAAATGATCGAGTGCGGTGTATAGGCATGGTGACGAGTATCTATACACCGGAGTCTAGCATGACCGTGGGTCTTTGTTTGTACTTGTTTTAGGTATATTTTGGAACTCTTCCAAGCTAATTAATGATTTCTACATAATGTGAAGAGTTTGAAGATAAATTATGAAATGTTAATACTTTGGAGCATTGGCTCGAACGATAAAAATACTATTGAGTAGGAGATGAAAGTATTGGAAAGAGTTGTGATTAATCCCTTGCCGGGATGGTTTGAGTATATTTAATATCTCCCTTGCCGGTATGTGAAAGTTGTTGTTATTGTTCCCTTGCCAGGATTTAGTTGTTTACTTGTGTTTTTCCTTGTCGGGACATTTTTTATTATTGTTTATTTCTCTCGCCCGTTTAGTTGTAATTGCTGTTTGGGTGAGGAAGAGTGATAATGCACGAAGGGTCATTCCGTGCCATTTTTGATTATATTTGCACGAAGGGTCATTCCGTGCTATGTTTTGACTATTTATGCACGAAGGGACATTCCGTGCTCTGATTTGACTATATTTGCACGAAGGGTCATTCCGTGCCATGAAATGAGAGTTATGTGAGGGAAAGCACGAAGGGTGATGCCGTGCATTTTATTCGATTTCTTTGGGTGAGGATGAGAGTAAGAGCACGAAGGTTGATGCCGTGCAACTGTTGAATTTCTTATTCTTTGGTAGTTATTATTGTGCCCTGTTTCTTAATTACGTTGATGACTTTTATATTCGGATTGTACTCCCCCATAGCATGTTTTCCCCCCTTTTAACTGTTTAGTTTCGGTATTTCTTTTCCTTCTATTGCATATATATATGTTGAACTGCACAGGTTGAATTGGTAGTCCTGTCTAGCCTCGTCACTACTTCGCTGGGGTTAGGCCAGACACTTACCAACACATGGGGTCGGTTGTGCTGATACTACACTTATGTGCTTTTCGCATAGATCACGGCACTGAAGCAGCTTTTGGACCACAGCAGTAGTACACTGAGCGGGAGCTGACTTCAGTCCAGGGACTTATGAGGTAGCCTAGCTGGCGTTCGCAGGCCGAAGTCCCTTCCTTATTTCTGTTTGTTTTCATTGTACCGAGACAGACATGTGTATTTTCTTTTCATTCAGACTTGTTTGTAGTACTCTTTAGTAGTCCATGGGCTAGTGATACCAGATTTTGGGTAGAGATATGTTTTAAACTTCCGCATTTGTTTTCATTTTATTAAACTTAAAGTCTTCCGTACTTATTTAATTATTTTCAGTATATTTATATTGTTGAGATTGGTCAGAGAATGTTTAATGTTTGGCTGGCCTAGCTCCGTTAGTAGGCGCCATCACGACTCCCGATGGTGGGAAATCCGGGTCATGACACCCAAATATATAATTTGTTTTCAAATTCGACCCCAAAACAAGGTCTAAATCAAGAAAAATAAATCCCTAACTCTACCCAAATCCCTAATTTTCTACCCTCAATCATATGTTTTAGGCCTAGAAATCCATTAGATATTGATGAAAATGGAAGAAAACGAGTCTAAGATTACTTACCTATGAGTTTGTAGTGAAATCCTCTTTCAAAAATTGCCCAATTTGGAGTTGAGATAAAGAAGTTATGTAAATGTGAACAATTCTCGCTTAAGCTACTGTTTTAAAATCGCTGGGCAGACCTTCATCGCTTTCGCGATGGGTCTCTAGTGTTCACGAAGAATAGCCTTACACAGGCTTATGCGATCGCGATTCCTCATATGTGTTCGCGAAGGGTTGGCTCCCTGATCTTCGCGTTCGCGGGCCTTTGAACGCGTTCGCATAGAGGAACATGTCAAATTCCACTCCAGCCCCCATTTACTCTATGCGTTTACGGGACGTGGGTCGCATTCGCGTAGAGCAACCCTCCAGTGCTCCGCATTCGCGATCCTTCCCTCGCGTTCGCATTGATAAAAAAAACCCTTGTCCCCATTTACCTTACGCAATCGCGAGAGTGACTATGGGATCGCGAAGAGCAATAGGCCTGAGCACCTGTTGCAGATTTTCTGCAACTTTTTCTAAGTTCAAACTTCCCTAAACACCTCCGAAAATACACCCGAGCCCTCGGGGATCCTAACCAAACACACGTACTAACTCAACAACATCATAGGAATGCATCTGCGCGATCAAATTGCCTAAATAGCCTAATAAACAATGAATCAAACCTCAAAATCATGAATTTTTCCTCAAACTTCATCAAGTTCAAATTTAGAACTTCAAGTTCGAAACACGTCAAACGACGTTCGATTTTAACCAAACATTACAGGAAGGACTTAAAACATATATAAGACCTGTACCGGGCACCGAAATTAAAATACGGGCCCGATACCATCGCTTTCTAATCAAATTTCAATTCCAATTTCCTTAAATATTTCAGAAAAATAATTTCCTTTAAAAATTCATTTCTCAGGCTCGTGACCTCAGAATTCAATTCTGGGTATCCCAAGTCCCATATTTTCCTACGAACCTTCCAGGACCGTCAAATCAAGGTCCAGGTCCGTTTGCCCGAAATGTTGACCAAAGTCAAATTTATTCATTTTAACATCAAAACTTAGCATTTTTCACAAAATTTCATATTTAAGCTTTCCAGCTACGTGCCCGGACTAGGCACACAAATCATGGCAACTATAAATGAGGTTTTCAAGCATAGAATTAATTAAAAATAGGTGATGACCCCTTTGGGTCGTCACAAGGTGGGTGCCTGCTACTCACTTGAAACTTGAAATGTATTCCCTTGTTCTTCAGGTGGGTGCCTGCAATCAAAACAACAAAACAAACAAAATTTTTCTGCCCGAGTTTGCACTAGAAATATTTATGAGTTGTTAGCAAAACTGTAAATCACTTATGCTATTGATGCAATGATGAGAGTAAAATTAAAGACTCGACTAGGATGTGCATCTTCTGTGAGTAAAACCAATGAACTTTGACTAGCAAATGCGTCTGCTAATAATAAAACCTTAATGACCCAAACTAGGAAGTGCGTCTCCTAGGGGTGAAACTTGAATGAACCAAAACTAGGAAGTGCGTCTCCTAGGGGTAAAACTTGAATAACTCAAACAAGGAAGTGCGTCTCCTAGGGGTAAAATCTCAATTTAGGAAGTGCATCTCCTAAAACAAAAATATAACCTGATAGACCCAGACAAGGAAGTGCGTCTCCTAGGGGTGAAACTTCAATAGCTCAAACTAGGAAGTGCGCCTCCTAGAGATGAACTCAAATGACCCAAACTAGGAAGTGCGTCTCCCAGGGGTAAAATCTCAATTTAGGAAGTCTGTCTCCTAAAAAAAATATAACTTGAAAGACCCAGACTAGGAAATACGTCTCCTAAAATAAAAATATAACCTGAAAGACCCAGACTAGGAAGTGCGTCTCCTAGGGGTGAAGCTTCAATGACTCGAACTAGGAAGTGTGTCTCCTAGAGATGAACTAAAATGACCCAAACTAGTAAGTGCGTCTCCTAGGGGTAAAATATAAATTTAGGAAGTGCGTCTCCTAAAACAAAAATATAGCCTGAAAGACTCAGACTAGGAAGTGCGTCTCCTAGGGGTAAAACTTGAATAACTCAAACTAGGAAGTGCGTCTCATAAGGATGAACTTAAATGATCCAAAACTAGGAAGTGCATTTCCTAGGGGTAAAATCCCAATTTAGGAAGTGCATCTCCTAAAACAAAATATAACTTGAATGACCCAGACTAGGAAGTGCGTCTCCTAGGGGTGAAACTTTAATGACTCAAACTAGGAAGTGTGTCTCCTAGGGGTAAAATATCAATTTAGGAAGTGCGCCTCCTAAAAGTATATAGACTGGGAAGTGCGTCTCCTAGGGGTGAAACTTCATTGACTAAAACTAGAAAGTGCGTCTCCTAGGAATGAATTTAAATGACCAAATCTAGGAAGTGCGTCTCCTAACAATTATAATCTGAAAGACCCCTATTAGGAAGTGTGTATCCTAATGGGTAACACTTAAATGACTCCAACTAGGATGTGCGTCTCCTATGGATGAATTTAAATGACCAATATTAGGAAGTGCATCTCCTAAAAATAAAAATACAACTTGAAATACCCAGACTAAGAAGTGCATCTCCTAGGGGTAAAATCTCAATTTAGGAAGTGCGTCTCCTAAAATAAAATATAACTTGAAAGGTCCAGATTAGGAAGTGTTTCTCCTAGGGGTGATGTGTGATCTTCTCAATAGCCTTTGCGTAGGCAGAATTGGGGCATTACACCTGAAAAATTCAAGCTTTGTTATGACCATAACCTTCATTCCTGTTTCAGACAAAGAAAACTTGTGAGTTTAAAACATGGTGGTTAGTTTGTGGCATTGACCTTGAAGGCAACTACTTATGCACTTGTCAAGATAACTTTGATTTCAACTTGGAAGACCTTACCTGTTATCGATTACCCATTTTGTTTCAACCCTTATCACAAAAAAATACCCCCGCTCCATTTGATCCCAATATTCTCTATCTGTTGCATTTTGCTCATGAATTGACATTTACCGAATCCTTGCATTTCACATGAATCCCAAAACATGTTGATTATTATCAACTCAGTGCGCATACTGTTCTTTCCTGACTTATGCCATTTTGATGTGCTAGCCAGACTCCGTTTTATGCAATTGGAAAGTTGGTAGTAGATTTTGAAGTCATTTCTTTACTTGTTCTGACAAAACAAACTCTAGAGAACTTAAACAAAGCAAGAATAATAGAGTTAAGGGGGCAACAGAAAGAGATGCATCTAACAAGAAAATCGCCGAGTTGAAACTTGTCAGATGTAGATACCAACTCTAATGACCATGATACATTTTGGGTTAAAGTGGCCTAATCCATTAAGCAAGTCTAATGTTCAACTTTTGTTGTGCCTCTAAGTTGTGAAACTGGGCTTCAGTACTCCAATTGTCCTATTTGATCCACAATCCTCAATCGACTTGTAGTGCCCTGAAGGGTTTTCACCAGCAAGTCTCTCTCATTTTGCTCTTTTACTCAACTCATCATCGTCTTACGGTGCCCATGAGGGTTTTCACCTATAAGATTCTCTCATTTATTATTTTCTCTAGAGATGAGAACAAGGTATTACCCATGATGTAGGAAGATCATACTTTCACCACACACTTGATTTGGCATCCTCAAAGATTGGTCGGAAGGTCTTTCTTTGGACCGTAATGTAGGCTTTTAGGCAGGGTTGGAAAGAAAGGGTGGCATGAAGGCTCAAAATAATTTAAGATGAAAGGGTTCAAAATTACAACTTTTGGAATCAGAGCTTTTGGCAAAATTAAAACGTTTGCCCCAGTTTCTTGAAGCTTGGGGAATTTTTTTTGGATGTTTTCTTTGATGTGATTTCTAAGAAAAACTTCCCCACTCTTGAATTCGGTGATTATGAAATATTTTATTTGATGTGATCGAACCGTAAGGCTGCCTACGTATCTTGAGGTGTCAAGAATCAGGTCAAACGTAGTTCAAAAGACAAAGTTGTTTTTTATTATTATTTTTTTCTTTTTCCTTTTTTCCTTCTCTTTTTTCGTGTTCTTTTTTTCCCTTCTTTTTCTCTTCCTATTCTTTTCTTCTTTTTCTCTTTTTCTTTTCCTTTCTAGTTCCTAACTCTATTTATGATTCCAAAAGAGGGGTATGAAACAAATAATTATGGCTCAAAATGGGTAGCAAAGGATAAACGTGTTTGGGTAGCAGAATAAAATGCCTTCTTCATACCAAACTTAAAAATTCCAAGTACAAACATGCAATTGAAGATAAGAAAACAAATCACACATAGAATCTATTGATGTCATCAACACAAACAAAAAATGCCAATGGGTAATACCTTTGTCCCAATGAATGACCCTTGCCAGTTCGGAGCAGACTTCACTCAACCTTATCTTGATGTGGAAGAATGCATTTCAGCACTGGCTGATTTACCTCAAACTGCTTGAGAGACATTTCCTTGTTGTATGCTTTTATCATCCTCTTGATTTCCCAGACTTACTACCTCAGTTTCACTCAATTCAAAGTTTAGGTCATCTCAGAATGTGTGAATCTTTAATTGTTTCCTCAAACGCATCATTTTATCATATTCAAAACTGTGACATTGATTCATGATTAGTTTAACTTTCAAGATCACGCTGAGAATTATGCGTGCATGTCATGTCACTAGCATTGGCATAAAAATAACTATAAAAGGAAAAATGGCCTAAACAAAAACTGACTAGAATTAACAGAAAATAGGGGATTGCATTAGACAAATGACGAAAAAGGTTTGAACAAGACAAGCAAAATAGACATGGGTTACAACCCTGGAACAATCCTAAATAGCACTAGACAAGTTACTTCAACTAAACGAACTAGACAAAATGAGAAGAAGAAGAGTTTGAGCCACAAGAAAATATCCGGATTACAACCCTGAAATGACCCAGACAAACCGAAATAACAATAAAATAAACCACCAAAACTTCTCTCTGGCTAGCCAAGAAAGGAGTGTCTTTCCAATTACCAAGCTCGACATCTTAGCCACTGGATTGCACATCAAAATTACTGGGAGCTTCACCAATTTCAATATCATTAACTTCAGTCAACAAGTTCCCAAGAGGATTCTCATACTTCCTATCACCATGCATCTTCCCCACAAAGTGTGCATCATCATGTGTAGGTAAAGGATTCTGTGCAATGTTCTGGGTGTCACTGTCCTGAACCACAATTATCCCTTCTTGAATCATTCTCTCTATCTCCGTTTTCAAAGCAAGACAATCTTCAATGCTATGCCCTTGGACATTAGAGTTGTACATGCACCATACAGTAGGATCAAAACCTTTTGCATATGGGTCCGTAGTATAGCTGAGGAGCGGCTCAATCAGGCCAGATTGTTTTAACTTTTCAAACAAGCTTGTGTAGAATTCTCCGATTGGCATGAAAATATTTATTTGCCTTTGTTCCCCTCTATGCCCATGTTTCCTAGGGTCGTAGGGTGCTCGAAAATGTTATAAAGGCGAATGAGTATTAGGTGGTGCTGGTGCTCCCCATAAGGAGTGACCCAGTGGTTGAACAAATGACTGGACGTTGTTAGGAGGTTAGTACTGTGGTGGATTATGTGGAACTCGAGGATAGGTTTGGAGTTGGGGCCAATGCTGAGTATATTGCTGAGGCGGACCCATTGGGCCATGTTGCGATCCTGAGACAACCATGGCAACAACATCATGTTTCTTCTGACCCGGCAAGCTTCCTGTGTCATCTTGAATTGCCTGTATTATAGCTTTTGAGGCAGAATAGCTCATGATCTTGCTTGACTTCAATCCCTCTTCTACCATTTCTCCCATCTTTACCATATCATTGAAAGTCTTACCAATGGCTGAGATCAAATGACCGAAGTAAGTAGGCTCCAGGGCTTGAAGAAAGTATTCAACCATCTCATCTTCTTCCATCAGAGAGTTGACCCGTGCAACTTGCTCTCTCCATCGGAACCGATATTCTCTAAAGCTTTCACTGGGCTTATTTTCTTCCTTGGTCAGAGATAGACAATCTGGGATAATGACTATGTTGTACTAAAAGTGCCGGGCGAACGCTTGAGCCATATCGCCCCATGTGTACCGCCTGCTGGCGTCCTGGCAGGTGTACCATTCTAGAGCTGCCCCACTCAGACTTTGGCTGAAGTATGCCATCAATAGTTCATCTTTTCCCTCGGCGCCTCTCATTTTACTGCAGCAACCTCTCAGATGAGCTACAGGATCCTCATGTCCGTCATACAAGTCAAACTTGGGCATCTTGAACCCGGCAGGCAGTTGAACATCAGGGAACAAACACAAGTCCTTATAAACCACACTCAACTTGCTTTCTAACCCTTGCATATTTCTAAACGATTGCTCCAAACTCTTTGCCTTCCTAAATATCTCATCTTGCTCCACATTCGTGGGTGGTTTCTCAGTTTCAATATGAGGCTCAAGTTGGGAAGTATAGAAGTAAGGATCTGGGACTTTGAAGATGGGTTCCGGGGCATAGTATTGGGTATCTGGAGCTGGGAATGCGGTTGTTTTGGCTGGTGGAGCATGGAAAGTTTGGGAGGAAGTGCCAGGATAATTGTGGTAAGGGGTAAAGCCCGGTACATATTGAGTAGAAAGGTCAATGGAAGTGGGCATTGGGCTTAGGACAACAGTGGAATGGAGGTATGGTTTTTCGTATAATTGGTAGGGAATGAGGGTGGAGGGTGCCCCTTAATCCAGGCCTGATACATTTCCGCCATCTGATGTTTCAACCTTCGGACCTCCTCTTTCAGTTCCGATTCTGATTCTACAATCTCCCTTGGCGGGTCTACAACTCTAATGTCCCAGTCTTTACTAACCATGTCTACCTTGCTATTTCGACCTTGTGTTGTATGGACGAATCGCCAAAGTGCCACAAACTAACCACCCTCTGTTATGATAACAATGAAAGTAAGAAAGGGGAGCAAAACAAAGCCAACATGTTAGCGTTAGAGCATTTATCAGATAGAAATATCACATTGCGTGCAGTGCCCCTAGCAATAATTAACGGTTCTAGAATGGCTTTGAGGATACGAAGGTCATATGGCATCATCCCAATTTTACTCTTCCTGGCCCATTTCCTTCTTCATTTTGATTTCTAACACCGCTTGGTTTTTCATTTCTTTCCCTTCTTTTCTTTCTTATTATCGCTCTTTCTTTCTTCTCATTTCTCATATCCCACAACTTCATTTTTTTTTCTTTTTTCTTATTTTTTTCCAAAAAATGATTCGATCGAACCCTATGTAGGTTGCCTACGTATCATGTCCCTCATGAATCAGATCAAGCGTAGTTCTAGAAAAATAAACTAAGAAACAAAAATCTTTTTGGAATTTTTCATTTATAACTTTTTTTTGATTTTCAATACATCATAGGAAGTACGATAACAAAAGACTAGACAAACTCTTAAACCACATAAAAGACTCAAAAACAAGCTCAAAATATAAAAAGTCTCCTCGAATAGCTCCTGAATGCGATTGTCCTGGGGTATATGTCATGCTCCAGTTGTGATAAATGAATCGATACTCGAATGTGAAAAATAAGACTAAATAGATTAGTGACTCAAGACACTATGCGACACCACAACATCTCATATTGGACACATGCATGACACGATTGGGCTATTTTTTAAAATTCACCTACGTGGCCTAAAGTGGCTAGACATGCAAGATATGGCTAAGACCCCGCAAAGCCAAGAACCTAAGACACTAGGAAGATCGGACCCTATGTGGATTGCCTACGTATCTCGCCCCAAAAGACGAGAATCAAGTTCGCGTAGTTCGGAAAAATTGGACATGGGAGAAAGCCTTTAAAAAAATGCAACTAATTTGGAAAAATTATATTTTGTCTTTTTGACAAATGATGGAAAATGTAAAATCTTTTTGGATTTTCTTTTTTCTCCTTTTTTTGAATTTTCAAAAAATGTAAAATCTTTTGGATTCTTTTTTCTCTCTTTTTTTTTGAATTTTGAAAAATAATGAAAAAGTGTAAAATCTTTTTGAACTTTTTTTTGAATTTTGGAAAACTATCAAAGAAAAATGCTCCACTTGTTTCATTTTATACTTCACCCTCAAATATTGTTGATCCGCCGAATAACCTTTTTACCCCTAAAAATGCAGCATGTAGCACATAGGGATGATTGAATGTCTTTTGGGGCCATGAACATATTTTTGACATAATTTGGATAGGCCTCCTACAACGGGACACGGTGCCTGGGACCGAATCTTGCTAGGTTTAAATGATATGATGCACATAAGCATGACCTAAAGGCTGACCTACGGTTGGGGTTCACTAGACAAGGCAATTCAGGGTGGCACGTGGTCGATTACAACTGCTCTAGCTGTCCGCCCACTCCACGCTCCCACGCCACCCCCTAAAGACACAGGTGACTCACAAAAAGGCCGTGTACGCTCAAACGTACTCTGGAAGACTTGTTTTAGAAAGAAGACCCATGGTTATGCAAATGATGATAATTTATAAAGCAGTAACACATAAAAGAAAAGTGATAAATAAATAACCAACAAAACAAGGAAATATGACAAACAAAGCAAATAAACAAAGCGAGTAAAAAAAAAACACCTCAATCAAATATCCTAAAAGCCAACAAGATCAAGTACTAGCTTGAACCTGCAATTCCCCAGCAGAGTAGCCAGAGATGTCACACCCCCTTTTTACCCAAACTTCACACTAAACCCTCTTAAAATAATAATAATAAATTTGTAAATCTTGAAATGAGTCTAATTAAAAAGTGACAAAATAGTGTTCAAAAAGAAACAACTCAAAGTCGCCACCTGACATTGATTTGGTGTTTCAGGTCACCGTTTTTAAAATAATTTTTCCTTTTAAAATATTTTAGACTCCAAAACTAAGTCTGCACCAGAGATTCGGGTAAGGGAGTTCATTTGACTCGAGGAGAAGGTGTTAGGCACTCCCCAAGTCCCGTAACTAGTACGGTTGCATACTCGATCAAGTTGGTTTTTAAGAGTATTCAAGTTGAGGTAAAATTATAAAGTAAAAAAAAAAAGCAAAATAAATACACACGAGGCTCGAGGTCGTCCCCACCTAATAAAATAAAACGAGAATAAAAGTATTGCGAGTTTTTCTCTCAACTTCCAACTACAGATACTTCGGGGCATACCCCGGAATAAAATATATACAAATTCTTTAGGGTATTCCCTGTATAAATTTAACTAAGGGAGCGACCTCTTGCCTCGAAACTAACAGAAATCCTATTACTTGCCTATCCAAGTGTGGTCGGCCTAAGCATACTACTAGCGGGTAAATAGTGAAACAAATAAAACAAAACTAAAAGAACAATCCATGGCATGCTTCTTTTTATTTTTTTATTTTCTCATTTCATGTATTTAGATCGAGCTCAATCCTAAAGTATGTAAATAAATTCAATACTAAGAGCCCGTTCTTTTCCATCCCCAAGACACAACAGATAAACAAGAATGTGAAGTTAATCCCAATTCCAAATTACATCATCTTAAATTCATGTTTAATTCTCAAATTAATCACTATTCCTCACATATATTATTTCATTAATTTATATCCCAAATATATTCAGCCAATGGAATTCATTCAACTAAAGAAAAGGCCAGCTGTAACTCAATCACAAAAAATTCAACCAAAATAGCATACAATTAGCATAATAATATAAGGAGAACGAGATGGACCTTCGATTGAATTTGAAATTCAAATGCTAGGACGAATTTGACATTAATAAGCGAATGGGATCGCGAACAAACGGACATCGAACTGGAACCGGAAACCTTGAGTCAAACTCAACCTCTGATGACACCCACGATTTTAAAAAAACAACCAACATTGACGGGCAGTGGCAGATTTTTTAATTTTCTTTGTATACATTCTTCCTAATTCATTTCCCTCACTATTTTATCCATTACTTACTATACCACTTGTCCTCTATATGTATGTGCGTGTGTGTTTGAGAATGAGGGGAGCCGTGACTGTGTGGTTAGGAAATGGAGGTTGCCGGATTTCGGGCGAAGCTGGTGGCGCCGCGGCTCTAAGGTGAAGATCGAGTGGGGCTGGTGTTGCGGTAGATTTTTGGGTGTTCTCTAGGGTGGTTACTGGGCGATGGAGATGGGTGGTTATGAGGCTTCTCCTGCGAGTTGTTGGTTATTGTGTGCTCGACGTGAGGGTCGTTGTTGGTGGTTGCTCGGCGGCGGAACTGGAGTGAGGGAGAAGGCGACAAAGGCGAGTTTCTTGGTCTGCTATGGCGTTTTTGCTTGGTGAAGTAGAAGACAGGACGACTGAAGGGTGTTGAAGAGGTCAGAGGTCAGCAATGGATTGGGGTTGACGGCAGCGACGACGCTGGTCTTCAGGGTTCTAGGGTTTTGTGTTCCTTGTCTTGTATTGTCCTTGTGTAGGAGAAGACCTTAGGGTTAGCTCTTGTGTATTGGTTCCATGTTTTTTTTAAGAAGAAGATGGAGTCTCTTAGGTTTTTTAATGTGTATCCCATGGGTGGTGTATCTGATGGGTTCATCTTAAA
>MU760166.1:87288-99017 GCA_026770625.1 Nicotiana glauca
CACAAAAATGTACGCGGCCGCGCCGGGGAAGGGAACAAAGGTGACCAGCGAAACTGGCCACGCGGACCGCACACAAATGCACGCGGCCACGTGGCTCCAGCGCGGACCGCAGTGTTTTGGTGCGCGGCCGCGCTGGTTGAGCTCAAACCAACGACCCTCTGATCCATCCCACGCGGACCGCACAGAAATGCACCGCGGCCGCGTGGGACCTGCTACTCTGCCAGATCTGATATTTTAAGTTTGAGGCCTCCCGGGACCTACTCAAAACTCACCCCGAGCCCTCGGGGCTCCAAACCACATATGCACACTGACTCAAAAACATCATACTAACTTGCTCGAATGATCAAATCGCCGAAATAACATCATTTGCATATAATTGAGCCTCAAAACTCATGATTTTCATTTCAAAGTTCATAAATTCCCAAGTTGGCTATTTAGGTCCGAAACACGTCAAACGACGTCCGATTTCGACCAAATTTCACAGAGAGCACTTAACGCATATTTAAGACCTGTACCGGGCGTCGGAACAAAAATACGAGCCCGATACCATTACTTTTTGATCAAAATTTCAGTTTCATTTTCCTTAAACATTTTTAGAAAACAATTTAACAGAAAAATTCTTTTACCGGGGTTCTAGACCTCGGATTTCGATTTCGGGCATACGCCCAAGTTCCATATTTTTCTACGGATTTTCTGAGACCGTCAAATCACGGGTCCCGGTCCGTTTACCAAAAATGTTGACTAAAGTCAACTATATCAATATTAATATCAAAATTCTTCAAATTGTTTTTCACAAAATTTATATATTTCAACATGTAAATTTTCCGGCTTCGCGCCCGGACTGCGCACGTAAATCGAGGCAGCTATAAATGAGGTTTTCAAGGCCTCAGAGCTCAAAATGCCTGAGAAAATAAGTGATGACCCTTTGGGTCGTCACAAGATCATAATTTATATATAACTTGGACCACTTGTGTATAAATTTTCAGCATATTATACTGGACTGGTATATTATACTGGAACTCCAGTATGTTATACTGGAACTCCATTATAATATGCTAGAGTTATAATATAATATACTGGGACTGAGTATCAGTATATTATATTGAAATTCTAATATATTATGCTGGAATATTTTCCAGATTTGAACAGTGTTTACGTTCAGATTTATCTTGACATGAAAAGTGGCCAAATTACGATTATTTTTGAAACTATGACAAATTTTAAAGAGATTTTTACATTCCTATGCCACATAGGAAACCTTATTACCCTCGATGTTTAAGGTTTGACTTAATTACACTTAGTATACCAAATTATCAATTCTATATCATAATTAATTAAGGGTATAATTAACTGTACATTTTTACTCCTTAATTATAGGAATCTGCACGTTTCTCTCTCCTAACCCCTCAGTCCCATCCATGTTTTACCCATACCCACGTTCTTTTTACCATTTTTCATCTTCTGAAATCAAATTCTCCCTCTAAATTCACAAAAAATTGAAGAAACCCTTCAATAAAGTTGGTTCCCCATTTTACTCCAGTTGAAGTTTATCAATGAAGAACAACAAAGTTCATCAAAATTGAAGTCAAATCTTCAAAGTCCATACACATATTTACCTTCAGCTTCAAATTCTCTCAATGAAGAAGAACAAACCTTCAAAGAGACAAGAGAGCAGCAATTCCACCATTGATAGCCATTAAAAAGCTTTGAAGCTTTGAATTCAAAGTTGGGTTTTCAAAAATCATTATTTATTTTGATTGAGTGTTGTTAAAAATAATTGGGAATATGTTTTGGAGTTTATATCTAAATTTTGAGGGGTTTTGGTGAAGATTAGACTTGGTTTTGACTGAAATTCAGATTGAAACTCGAAGAAGAAAAAGAAGACATATTGCATAAATTATAGATAAATTATAGATAAATTGTAGACTGTTTTTTTGCAAAAGATTTTGTAGAATTTTTAGTCGTTTTGGATTTGTGAAAATAGAAAACAATGCATCTACAATCAGAATACAAATAATCTACAATTTATCTACAAAATATCTACAAACTGGATACATTGAATTTTAATATCCCAATTCCCATTTCAATTGTAGCATAACTGGCATTTTCGACATAATTGCGTTTTTTGCAGAAGATTTGTAGAAGTTTTAGTCATTTTTGATTTGTGAAAACAGAAAATAAAGCACCTACAATTAGAATATAAACTAATCTTAGGGTACGTGCGTTGCACATGTACCTAATCTCAAATATATAAAATAATTACATAAATATTAATAAAACTTATTCTTAAGTTATACAATTAAAGTGAAGGAGTGTAAATTTTTGAAAAAAAAAATATTATTAATCCTATTTAGTTAACTCTAAAGAAGGGACTATATATGCCCAATATATATGCAACTTAAATCCATTATAAATTCTATTTATAATTTCTTCACTTTTACAAGTTATCATGCTTCCTTTATAATTTAGTACGAATACTTAATCCTTTCAGATTTAAGAGTTCTCCCGTGATTTTTATTTGAAAAGCTATATATTCTTAAGTTCGTTCTAGGAGACACAAACAAAGTCAACTAATTGATAGAAAATGTCTTCCTTTTTCTCAGTGAAAAAATCTAAATTGTTCTATTAATTTAATCAATAATAAATATATAAAAATTATTTCCATTAAATTAGAAAAAAACTACCACAAAAGTAGAATTCAGGCGCGATATTTTAATTTATCTACTCTTTTTATGTTGTGGGGAGAAATTTCTTTCTCTTCCAAGCATATAACCATGCATACATTTAGATGCATGATCATATATTGTCTTTCTCTGGAAGTAATAGTCTATAATTATAATGAAGTTACGTGCAGTTGACGGATTCTGAAAGAACTATATTAATACTATCATGTTAATGCTAAATGTTAGACAATATCTTTTATACATATAATACTACAATTTTTTTGACGTTTTATTTTTTAAAGAAATAATTTCTTTTTTTAAAAGTATAACGGTATGTCAATTAATTTTGATTATGGCAATTAATTGTACATATTTAATTTATTGGTACCTTAAATATTTATGTTTTTGGTTAGATTTCTTTAACGAAAATAATTTTTATTCTTTGAGAATATTTATTTTTCAAGATCCAAATAAAATAAAATAACCAAAAAGGTATTGTTCAAATAATTCTCCCTCGTTAGGATTACTTTGTCCAATATTTAAGATTTGAAGTTAACCAGTATTATTACTATATTTTTTGGAATAATTGTAGTAAATATGTGATATGATTTTTTCGAAAAAAGACTGGGTGATAATGAGTATATTTTGTGAGATAATTAATTTACTCATAATTATATTGACTAATAAGAAAGAATAACTTTTGCATATTTTGTTTGGTTTTTTTCTCCGACATCAGCAAGTTTGGTAGATATATCAGCCCAAGCTTGCAGCCCAAACTTTTGTTTGGTCTTCTTCTTCTTCGAGTTTCAATCTGAATTTCAGTCAAAACCAAGTTTAATCTTCACCAAAACACCTCAAAATTGAGATATAAACTCCAAACCATATTCCCGATTATTTTCAACAACACCCAATCCAAACAAATAATAATTTTTGAAAACCCAAATTTGAATTCAAAGCTTTCAAGCTTTTTAATGGCTATCAATGGTGAAAAATATCTGGAAGAATATTTACTTCCATAATTGTAGCGCGACTAAATAAGAATATCTGGAAGAATATGATTTGATCTGATTTATGCCAAATCTTCTTAGAATATTCTGTTCCTCAATTTTAGCTCAATAAATTAGGAAGATTCAACTACTATTAATTAGTATTTAATGATTGGTATAATAACTGTACAAAAAATGTGAACAGGACGGGTAAATTAAAAACAATGCACATTTTTGGTAATAAGGTTTCATATATGATATAGGAAAAAAAAATCTCGTTTTTTAATGATCGCTTATAAATTTGGATATTTTTGATTTTCTCCCTGTAATACAGGATTCGAGCCCATTACTTACGTTTAGCTAATTGGGCCATGGACTATGGTATCATTGGGGTTCACAACTTGGGCTACTTTCAATAATCCTTTAAGATCAAGAATTGTTCACCAAATGCTAACTTTGTAAAAATCTCATAAAAAAGGGTAATTCAGTGCACAAATCATCCACATTCAGGTAGGGTACTGGAAGGATCATACATGAAGGCGTGATGTACATAGCCTACTCTAATACAAGCAATAGTAATTATTTTTAATGGCTCGAACTCGTAACGTATAAGTCACACAAAAACAACTTTATTGGTGCTCCAAGATACACTTTTTTTGTTTGTAAAAAGATACATTTCTTGATTTATGACACTTCTCTTTCCAACTTATGTATATTCTTTAGATTTTGAGATATTTTAGAATGTTTAACACTCGTGTTTTATCAATTATTACAATTTTCAAGAATGGAATGGGAGCCTTGGTATAACTGGTAAAATTGATGCCACGTGATTAGGAGGTTACGGGTTCAAGCCGGGTAAGGCTGCGTAAAATAGACCCTTATGGTCCAGCCCTTCTCTAGATCCCGCGCATAACAGGAGCTTAGTATACTGGGCTGCCATTTTTTACAATTTTCAAGTTTATAAGTTCATCTAGATTTCATATTTTAAACGTTAAGTAATGTTTTCTCTATTACTGGAAAACTCTCTTACAACGTTACAAGTTTTCTTTATCAAGGTATGACATTGATCAAACTAACAGTGTAAGCTAAACAATGTTAGTTTTCAGACTCAGCTTCATTCTTTCAAAACTACTATTGTGATTGAGATTCAAGAATCCATTTTTAGCATGCTTATTGCTTAAAAATTGCCCCAAATAATTATGTGCCTTAATCAAACACCGTAATATTCATTAATTGCAGCAACTTGATATCACAACATTGACTTAATATGCTCAAACATCTTTTTTTCTTTTTGAAGAATAGAAAGTGCAAGTATGTGGTACATAGTAGCTAGTAGTAAAAAAGAGCAGCACGGTGCACTAAGCTCCCGCTATGTACGGGATCCGGGAAGGGCCAGACCACAAGTGTCTACTGTACGCAGTCTTACCCTGCAATTTTTTTGCAAGAGCCTGTTTCCACTGTGACCTCCTGGTCATATGGCAACAACTTTACCAGTTACGTCAAAGCTCCCTTCACATAGTAGCTACTGCAAGCACTAAATAATAACAAGCAAAAAGAATATTTCCAAGAACTTCATTTGAAGAGTCTCAATTTGCTGGATTCAGCTGTTCCAAATTCCTTATTATTTGGAACATTATGTTTACACTTACTATTTTCATAAGGCAAAAATACATATAGGAAAATCTTGAACCCCACTAGAAAAATTCAAGAACCAAGATAAAATGTTCTTACATTGTTTGTCTTAGATCTTGAATCTTGCTTGTTGTTGGCAAAGAACACTTTCCACTAGTAGAGAAAGACCTCTTCATATTAATAGGAACTTTTTGTAGTGAACGCCCAAAGGAATAACTCTTCATTACTTTATACAAACTTGAATTTTTACTTCCTCTCTTTGACATAATATTTAAACTCCCTTTATTCCCTTCTGCAAGTTGATCATTCGAACTCGAACACCCTTCAATTTTTCCCAAATTTATCTCATTCATAGCAATATTATGAATCACTTGAACAGTAGAAGAATCCATTGAGACCGATCTTCGTGCTGGCTGCAGTTCGTCGTTCACTTTGACTCTGTGCTCACACAAATCGCTAAAAACACGAACCCCTTTCTTCCTTTCATCAACAACACGTGAAATTTTCATCGATAAGTCCATCGTTCTCCCCTCCTCATTATCAACATCTTCATGATTTCCTTCTTCACTCGATTCAAGATTCTCGAGTTGATCACTTTGCCTTCCATTCTCAACCTCGACTTCATTTGGACCAGATTCACCACTAATATTCATGATCGATACAACTTCCACAACATTCCTCGTTTGAGGTACACTATCCGTATCAGAAACTATAGGAGCACGACATAACGGGCAATTCTTGTGTGATCTTAGCCAAGTATCAATACAAGGAATATGGAAAGCATGGCTACATTTTGGCAATAACCTAAGACTCTCATCTTCCTCAAATTCAGTCAAACAAACAGAACAATCACTTCCTTCAATCAAAGATTCATCTTTTTTATACTTAAACACTGTAATTGAATCAATTATTTCTTGTGATAGTCCAAGTGTACGTATATACCAAATTGGATGATCAACCATTGGTCCAAGATTCTCATCAATAAAATCCTCTCTATTTTCATTCAATTGTTGAAGATTATTTCTCCTTGTCCTAGAATTTGACCTATATCTCTTAAGTATAAACATGTAACAAATAAACACAAAAACAGCCCCAAGAACACAAAGCATTAAAATAAAATAAAAAGGCATATGATATTTATCATTTGTTACATAAGGTGGAGGAGGAAAATAAGGACCATCACTAGGAACAAATAAAACACAATCATCAGGACAATCATCTGGTGGACAACTCAAACACATAGTAGTATCTTTTTCTGAAAAAATGGGAGGTTTTTCTAATGGATTTGGTTTTAATATAACTACTAACATCTTTCTATCAAAAAAAGCCATTAAAAAAAAAAAAAAAGAAACTAAGAAATATAGGAACACAAAAACAGCACCTTGAAAATAACAACAAACCAAGAATATGATGACCCTTTTTCTAGGATTATACAATACCTTGAAATTTTCAACAAACTATGAAAAATGAAACCATTTTCAGTACCTTAAAAGGAAAATAAGAAAATTGTAGTAACTATTTTCTTGGAATTTTTTCCACTCTGCTACATCTCAGTGGACATGAGATATAGGATTACTACGTGTATTTTACTAAGATTTTCATTTGGTTTTTTGGTAAGGATGAAAGAAGAAAGAGGAAGTTTACTAGAAATTTCTTTGTTTTGGCAAATTTGTGAGAAGTCAATGGACTATTATGTGCTATACGCGTTGATAAAAATTGTGGGGCCTTACATCATACAAAAATTCAAAGAAGACTATTAAAATTGGACTAAAGTGAGAAAAACAACAAAATTGATTAGTTTTTTTTTGTGTATATCCTTTTACACTCAAACGTAAGTATCACTTCAATGAACAAACTAATATCCAAATTAAGCTTGTGAATAGTAACATACGCAACATACGCAAGATTTTACGTAAGCAATAGTCAATATATTATATAATGGGGTATTATTACTTTTAGTCTGTACCAGAAAATAGTTATATTTAGTAAAAAATATATAAAATTTGTATAATTTATATATATAAAATATAAAATATATATATACACAAAAAATATACAAATTTTATATATTTTTTTAATTATTATTTTTTCAGCAGCTATATAGTGTCACTTTTCCTTATATAATTCGATGTACATGTAAGTTTGATTATGTATATAAAAGAATTGGTCTTTTAATTTGTGTTATATCTCAATAATTACGTGTAACAAATAAATTCTTGGAATATGGTAGGTAGGTAAACAACTTTCTTTTCCTTTTTAATTTTAGGCATGGATAATACCTTGGCTGAACTTGAAGTGTTCAAAGCTTTCAACCTCTCATGTTTCTTTGGATAAATAATTCAGCATTCAATTAGGTGTACCATTCAATCTTTTTAGAACGTATGGATCAACAAATAATATTAATTTAATTTTATGAAATATATACATAAAATACCTAGTTTAACGGAAAAACTATGAATTCATATAAACCGTAAAAACGACATAAATCCGCTCCTGTTCCCATTTAAGAATGCATATATGCTTTTTCAATTTTAGAGATGAAAATAAAGGGGGAATTGGTTGCATTAAATGCTGCTACTGACGCAAGAGCTGCTCAAGATTTGTGGTATGAGACCAAACAATTTTGCTCCATATTATCTCTCTTAAAATGAATAATAAGTTCTTTTTAGAGAAAATGACTCCAATAAAAAACGTCATGTTACTTTAAAACTTGGCCTTAAACCATCTAAAATAGTAGACGCGCAAGTCAATTAAGTGCAGAACAAGTGATTGCTTTGGTGAAATGGCTTGTATAAAGTCACCCTCATCACTTAATGTAGATGATAAAGCAAGCTTTTGATCAAGTGAATATTTTTATGTTGCTTTATTACCTTGACTTTGAGGGGTGGACAATGAACAAGTAGGTCCACTATTCAATTTTTGGAAGCACCCATTAATCTTCACCATACAAAAACAATTAAGGAAAATGGCCTTAATTTGTAGCGTGTTATAGCCAATTAAAACATGATAAGTAAAATACTGAGTATTTTAAAAGCATATAGTCATGGATCACTACAACTTGAAGTGGAAACGGATTCGATCGGACATCTCAACATAATAATTTGGCTCAACTTAAAAGAACTTATTGCAAGGGCAAAAAATTATCTTAGTTATGTTTAGACCACGTCAACATTAAGAGGGCTTTCAAAGGCTGTCACGTGTTATCAGTATGATTTCAAAGTAAGAATGATATAAGATCAAAGTGATCTGACAAGAGATAAAGGGCTAGGTCAAGAAGCCAATAGAGATCAAGGTCGAGGACGAGCACTCTCCTCAAACGGAATAATGACGACTAGTTTTAGGATAAGACTTTAAAGAGAGTATTCCAATGAATATTCTATGGATCTGTGCTGTTAGAGTTTTATAGCACATATCCCTTTATAAGTAGAAATAGATATAGTTATAGGGGACGCTGAATACTCACTTGTAAAAGAACACTTAGACATTCTCTGGGGATTATTGCTTTATTATTGTAACGACCCAATCGGTCGTTCGGAGTTCTAGCATATCGTTCAACAGTTTGAGGCCATAAGCAGCTATATTTCAGGTATTATGACTTGTACGCATGGTCGGAATTGAATTCTGGAAAGTTCAAAGTTGATTTGGAAAGAGAATTGTCATTTCGAAAGCTTTAAGTTGAAAGAATCAACTAAGATTGAATTTTTGAGTAAATGACCTTGGAATAAGGATTCGAAGACTCCAACAGGTTCGTATGATAATTTCAGACTTGGGCGTATGTCCGAATCGAGTTTTAGAAGACCCAAGTACGTTTCGGCATCTATTGCGAAAGTTAGCATTTTGGAGGAATTTCATAAGTTTGGGTTGGAGTCCATTTTAGTGTTATTAATGTTCATTTGAGATTTCTAGACTGGGAATGGCTCCATATGGTGATTCTGGTATTGGAAGCGCGATCGGAAGTGAATTCGGAGGTCTGTAGGTCGTTTTGGAGTCATTTGGCTAAAGATAGAAATTTGAAGGTTTTTGAGAGGTTTGACCGGAAGTGAACTTTTTGATATCGGGGTCGGATTACCATTTTAAAAGTTGGAGTACGTCCGTAACGTCGAATATGACTTGTGTGCTAAATTTGAGGTCGATCGAACGTGATTTGATAGGTTTCGGCATCGAATGTAGAGGGTGTGATTCGTGATTTTGGCATTGTTTGATGTGATTTGAGGCCTCGAGCAAGTCTACATTATATTTTAGGACTGGTTGGCATTATTGGTTGGGGTCCCAGGGGCCTCGGGTGGATTCCGGATGGTTAACGGATCGAATTAAAATTTGAAAGAAGAGCTGAAGTTGTTGCCTGCTGGTGTAACCGCACCTGCGAGACTTGGGCCGCAGGTTCGGAGCTGTAGAAGCGGCCCTTGTGCCACAAAAGAAGAAATGGGCTGGATGATCAGGGACCGCAGATGCGGTCACTTTTTTCGCAGATGCGGAACCGCACCTGCGGAAGGAAGGGCACAGGTGCGGAAATGCTGGAGACAGAGAGGTTATTTTAAATTGGGGGTTGGGGTTCATTTCAATCCCATTAATTCCATTGGAGCTAATTTTGGAGCAACTTTGAGGTGTCATTTTCACCACCGAGCATGACGTAAGTAATTTATGCTAGTTTTGAGTTAAATACATGATAATACACGGATTTGAACATGAAAAGTTGTAGGAATTTGGGATTTTGAGGAAAACTCTAGAAATTTGGTATTCTTGGATTTTAACTACGATTTTGGGCATGAAATTAAGAGTAAATTATATATTTGAGTTCGTGAGATTATGGGTAAACTTTATTTTCAAAAAATTTTGGAATCCGGGCATGTGGGCCCGAGGGCATTTTTGCCAACTTTTCGGACGGGATTAAGAATTTTTATAAATTGGATTATTATGAGTAAATAAACATATACTAATGGATGTGTATAATTATATTGGCTAGTTTTGGAGCATTGTGCATCAATTTAAGTCCTCGAAAGGGCATGAAATGCAGGTTATGGAACTTCGGAGCGAGGTGAGTGTCCTTTATAACCTTGTAAGAAGGAATTTTTCCCATAGGTGTGTTAATTGGTTATGTGCTCCTATTTGTAGGGGCTACATACGCACGAGGTGATGAGAGTCCGTGTGTAGCTACTATTATGTTTATGTCCTGGTAGTCTAGGATCCAAAAGCATGCTATACTTGGAATATTTGTGATCTTATTGACCCTTGGAATTGCTTAAATCACATCGAATGAGTAA
Organism: Nicotiana glauca; assembly: GCA_026770625.1. Classification (NCBI taxonomy): domain Eukaryota; kingdom Viridiplantae; phylum Streptophyta; class Magnoliopsida; order Solanales; family Solanaceae; genus Nicotiana; species Nicotiana glauca. Next base: position 97,831 of record MU760166.1, read on the forward strand.
ATAAAATTCTAAAAAGATTAAACTTCATTTTCTTGACTTCTAAAAGAGAAGTTTACACCTCCTTGAATAATTGCTTCCCTGATGACGTCTTGATTGACTGTTAAAATATGTGTTTTTATGTGTACATGTGTCGCATGTATGATTAACGAGTAGGGTGGTTGTTTATTTATATTTGACCGCGTCGCATGTATGATTCGCGAGCGGTGTAACAGATGTATCTATGGTTCGTGCCATTCGACCCTCTGGCAGTGCACCGTCTATATATTGTTGGATCGGGCCGTACGTCCTCGACATGATTTGCGCGTGCTCGTATTGCTTGCCTTGAAGTTTATGGAAATTGATATTGTTTCTTCCCGGCTTGAGAATATATGTAAAAATAATGAAAAGAGAATTGGGAATTTCTTATAAAAGAAAGAATTATTTATTTGCTTCATTCTATTGAATTACAATCATGTTTATAAGAATCCTCTATTTATTATACTATTGATGTATCACTAGTGGACCACTAGTAAGTGTCAAAGTTGATATCTCATCTCTACTTCTTCGAGATTAGGCGGGATACTTACTGAGTATACATTATTTTCGTACTCATACTACACTTGATGTGTATTTTTATTGCACATGCACATGTAACTTTAGCGACCTAGTGTAGGGGTGGGCATATATCGGGTAAAACCGATAACCCGAATCATTAATTATTTATTTGGTTATCGGTATTGGGTTATTGGGTTAACAGTTCGGTAACGGGTTAAATTTTTTTTATTGAGTTATCGGTTCTAGCTCGGTTTGCAATTCTGTTATTGGATAAAAATCGATAATCTAATAAGAATTAACTAATTTACTAGTTTACCTTAAGTATATACATACTATACTAGGGCTTCATAATCGGTTTTTCCTATTCTTTCTCAATTCTCAGTAAGTCAGTTTCTCTTTCTTAGTTTCTCAATTTTCCGTCTCACCCCTAGGGCCCAACCTCACCAGTTCTCTGCCTTACCACGGCTCACGCCCTCACCAGTCACCAGTCTTCCCATCAAGACTCAGGCCGGCGTCACTCGTCAGTAGCATCACGCCTTCACCAGTTAGCCCATCAAGATTCAGGCCGATATGTAAGTTTTTAGTTGCTTCATCTTCATCTTTTTCTTATTTTGTTTGAAAGTATTCTGGCTCTGGATTTTTTTTGGGGGGGG